>MIQA02001958.1:0-18343 GCA_001887855.2 Sclerospora graminicola | reverse complement strand
TCGGAGAGTTTGACCTTCTCGAGACGGGGGGTGTCCTCGGGTTGAAATCTTCACCGGAGAACGGGTTGGGGTCGACACTTATTCAGTATCTAGGCACTGATCAGGAAAGTTCGTCTGATCAGGCCAGCCAATGAGAGAGAGATATAACGAAACCAAGAAAATGCGATCAATCCACGATCTTCCACAGTAATCCACAAACGTTATCTCCACAAAACCTTTACCAATATTATTAACGTGTTCCAAACACGTGCGCGTTGCGGGTGAGGTTAGATCACCTAAAACAAACCCGTCGGGGGCCTTCCGGTAAGCCAAAATGCGTCTTAGCGCGTCTTAACCGGGAAATAGATGAGCAAGAGGGGACTAATCAACCCTGTGCTCCCAATGACCGCACACGTGGCGGAGCGACTCTTTGCTTTAGGGGGAAAATCTAAACCTGTTATTATATATGCAATGTCCTATACCTGTGTACCATACCTCAACTCATGCCTGACCTTTACTTCGAACCTATTTACTTCGTCGCACGGTTGCGTAACACTCTCTTGCCCATCCTGGCTGCACCTTCAAGCTGACCTGTACCGATTCTGCCCTGATCATGACCCGACTCTTCAGAAGATCTTCAACCCATCCTGATCTTCAACAAACGACCTTGAAACCACTTGAGACCTGCTCTCCAGCACTTGTTCACTTCATATCTTGTCAGGTCTGCCGACGTGGTTTCTAGCCTGGCGCCACCTGGCCGCTGGTAGACCTCATCGGCGGCGCCCATCCGGCGCCTACACCCTTGGCCCTCATTTCCACCAATCAGGATGCGCCCTTTGGAAAGTGCCTTACATTATTTTATAAGTCACTTCACCACATCATCGCGACTCAACTCATCTTCCAACCCACACTTCCGATCTTTATACCTTGTCAGGGCAACCACACAACACCGATCAAGGCTGATCAGGCCTGATCAGGCCTTGCCACATCATCTTCGGACCAACCAAAGGTTCACATCACTCATGCAACCTGTTAATCCACCTGCCCGATCTTCATTCATCATTTGATCTTCATTCTTCGGGCATGACAGGCCGATCAGGCTGTAACTTCATATCATAGCCAGCTTCAACCACTATACCATTCAGAGATCGGCTGGTCACCTGCCCTTGGTATGTCATGTCGACAGTCACTATTGCTTATTACATTCCACGAGAACTCCACTTAGTGACTGTGATAGCGAGCGTGATCGTGATCTCCATCATTCTGCCAGTGCCTGGGACTGGGCTTAACGACCATACTTGGCTGATTCTTCCACGTCGCAAATATCCGTTGGCCACCACCTTTCCTTCTTGATCGTGATCGACCTTTTCCCACCCATCAACCGTCATATGTTGATGGGTGTTCTATCGTCACCAATCAACGGCCATGTGTGGTCCACTTCAGCCCCAATATTTTCTAATCGCTTCACCACAGCCGCCCCTGAGACTAACTGTAGCCGCACAACGACTGCAGTTCGACTCACTCACTTTCGAACTTCCTCTCTGGTGATCATCATGGCTGACGCAAGCCAATCTCCTCTTCCTTCTTCGTCTTCTTCGGCTGCCCGCCCGATCGCTTCTTCGCCCTCCGTCTCCAGCTCGGCTACCCCTGCGATCGCCCCGATCGCGACTTCTACGCCGATCACGACCAGCCTCATCCGACCGACCACGGCTCTCGCTTCATATCGACCATCTTGGAGTCTTCCTGCTCGACCTCCGTCCGATCGCCCTCTCCGTTCCTTGGAGCAGCTCACTCGTCTGATAGATGGATCGGGCCCATTCACGTTGGGGCCCGTGGAGGCTTGTCGGCTACGATCGGAACTCCGAAGTGCCATTCCCGAGTTGGTTTCTCTGTACGATACTAACCGGGCACTTACGGCTGAGTTATCCGATCGTCGGATCGCGGCTGATACCTCGGCACGTGATTCCGCTGATCTGGCTACCCAGCTGTCGGCTCTTCAGCTAGATCATGACCGGCTTGGCAAAGATCATGACCGGCTTGACCAAGAACTGCGGGACCTGACTGATCGCTTCCAGGGTGTGACGATGGAGCGTGATCAGTTGTCGGCTGACCTCGCTGCCCTTCGACTTTCCGAGCCCTCGGACACCGTCGCCTCTTTACGGTCGCTGATCGAGTCGATGGCTGTCACTATCCGTGATCAGGGTACGTTCATCTCGTTCACTTCTTTTGCAATCCGTTTTTGACTCTCCGTGTTTATTTCCAGATGAACGTATTGAGGCGATGAAGGACTCGATGGTCGAGATGGTAGATCATCTGCAACGCATCGATGATCACCGTCTCAACCGTGATCAGCTGCTGTGTGACAAGATCCGCACTGCCGAGGACGTAGAACGTCGGGAGGTCGAGGTTCGCTACTCGGATGAACAGGTCCAGCTCTTGGCCAAACAACTTTCTGATTCTCGCATCGGCCGTACCGATGTACAGAAGAGGTTGTGCGAGAGTCGGAAAGTGGCTGAAGACTGCCGGCACGGACTCAATCTTGCTCGGGTTAAACTTGAAGCCCTAGAGCTTGATGATCACGCCTGGCTTCAGCATAACGCTGACCTGAAAAGTCTCGCGGTGCAAACCGTGGATAGGTGGACTTCAGGATCAGTCCAGACGGCCTTGCAGCGACTTCCCGGCCTGATCAGCTCGTTCACTCCATCTGGCACACCGCCGCAGTCTCCTGCGTTTGCCCCGCCTTCGCCCGCGTCCTCCGTCGCCTCCTTGCCTGTTCGTAGTGCTGATCAGCCCGTGATCAGCACTTCACAAGCTCCCGCGTCATCTCAATCTCGTCCACCGGCGACTCCAAGACCATCGCCTTCGGCCTCGAGTTCTGGGAAGCGTAAGCAGACCAGCTCGTCGAAGCAAAGGATGAGTCTCGCCAAGCGATCACGTCTTATGGTCGAATCGGATGACGAATCAACCGATCTGGACGAGCGGACGTTGTCTGTTCTGGCTCGATCGCGCAGCACTGATCGCCGTACGCCAGCACCAAGTTATTCCGGGGTGAATTCGCTGGCTCAGGCCGTCACTTTATTGGAGTCAGATGGCGACGATGACGACGATTTCGAGGAGGAACCACCGGCTCAAGCTGATCCTGACCTTCCTCCGACGACCACTGGGGCAGTGATCGCTCCGCCACCCAATTTGACGGGCGTCTTCATTCCTGCGGATCGATCGTCGATCAAAGAAAACGACTACAGCTACGATCCGAACCAACCGTTCATGGACCTGTATGTCGTTATGCAGGGGAGACCGACTCCCGCTCATATGGCTACACGGAAACCTTGGAGTGGCGATCAGGTCTGGGATCTGACGCCTCGGGTTCTCGAAGTGCGGCAGAAAAGCGTCCCTCGCTTGTGGTCCCGCCCGCCAGGCTGGATCTTCCCGATCAGATCGCCGGCACCCAAGGACAAGCAGTGGCAACCAAGGTTGCTGACCAGAAGTGCGATCGAACTTATGATCGATTCGGCACCCTGGGATGCCCTCCTGGCACCCATGCCCGGGCTGACGTTCCCTGATCGCCCTTGGTTTGTCGAGCTACAAGGGCGCCTGGCGTTATATCACCAAGAGCACGTGCAAGCGATATGGGAGGCGACTCACCATTTCCCGATCACGAAGGCGATACGTAAGGACACGTTGATCGAGCATTACTATCATGCTCGCAAGCGTCGTCGCACCAAAGCCGGAGCTGCTTGGGCCACGATCTGCGACTATGTCGTCGACGGAATTCGGCACGGCGAGTGTGATATGGACGTTTTCCTGTTCCCTGGCGTCCTGCATTTAACTGTTCGACGAGCGGGATCGCGAGGACTCAAGGCTGACGGTGGGGATTGGTATCCCGGTTATGGACACATAACTCCAGTCGCCACACTGCGTGATTGCTTGCTCTGGACCGATCAGCATGAGCCTTGGCGAAACCAGTTCCGATCGAGTCCCATGGATCATCCAGGGTACAAGATCTCTCGCCTGCGTACTAAATATGGTCCATGATCGTCGTGATAACCAACTTTTATTTCATTCTCCATAATCACTTAATATATCACGACATTTCTTGATGATCTTCTCGTTCCACTTTCGTAAATCTTATACATGTCTCACTAACACTTCCATCTTGTAGGTCGATCACTCTCATGCGTGCAGGTATAATTCTTGAGTAATATATATATGTATATGCATCCGTTTCTTCCGAACCAGTCCAACCGCCCTGATCTCCACTTGCCCGATCATCATATTTGCTGATCAGTCACAATGTGTCAACCCAGGCTATTGAGATTCCTGGTTACCCTCTTCGTGGGTTTGCATCACTTCAAATCGATTCCTTCTCACCCGATCATGTTCGAATTCCCTCAGTAACGCTCCACAGTTCAAATCACGCTCATCTATCCATTCGGGATCGTCATAACCCTTCCAACGAACCAAATATTCACGGTGGGTTCGGCCAAAACGGGTCTTCTTGCCTGATCGGGTATCCAAAACTTTCTCCACCTCGAATTCGTTCGGGTCTAACGTTCTTTCCCAACTATCTTCGGGTAAGAGAGCCTCGTCAAAGTCAAACCTTGCCTGATCATGCAACATTCGAGCAGTCGCGATTCAAGCGGATGAAAGCGACCGATCCAGCCGGCCTCAAGCGCGGATCGGATCATGACTCGGATGAACGGAGTACCCACTCCGGTAGTCAGTCGTCTGGACCCCCGTGGGTGTTCGCGTCTCAGGAAGATTTTATGAGAGCGACTACACCACACAACTATCCACGCCTTCAGTCGCGTTCGTCCAGCCTGATTCCAGTCCAGGTGCCGTCCGGCCGCTAGTAGATACATCCGCGGCCCTCAGATCGCGTCCCCTGTTGACCGGTCCGGGCATCCAGCTTAGGGCGACATTTCCACCAATCAGGTGGGGACATCCACTATCATTAGTCTGTTAATTTCTGGGTCACTTCACCACACTGATTGGAGGAGGTTTTGGTTTATTCAAAACGGCCCAGCGGTTTTCGAGATATGACCTTTAAAGTCGGACACTCCATGGCGTCCGCGCTCTCAAAATGACGCAGACGGATCCGAAAACACCGCAAGCCCTGCAAAAACCTGGCAGCGGCCTAGAGCAAGAAGGTACTCGCTTATATGTTCTAAGAATGCGTAATGTTTTTGCTGTCTAACGGTTTGACCAAGGATCTTACTCTAATTCTCAGCGCTAGATACGTCGTTTTTGGACATGAGCCCGCGCCAATCTGGAGGTAGACATAATTAACGTTTGCGCGAGCGATCGTTGTGGTCGCACTGACCAAAAATTACGCGTTGATGCAAATTCTTCGCGCCGCTCGCGCAAACAATCGCACTTATTTGCTTTTTTAATTGAACTAAAAATCGGGCGAGGTATCTTTGAATTTATATATATAAAGTCGTACTTAAAACCAATTCGGCCTTATATTCCTGGACACGGTTAACTGTAGGCGCGGCCTTTTATTTCTGGACAGAGGAAGTATTCTAATTAGTGTTTACTATGAACTTATGAAATCTAGTATGTAATCTAGGCTCAGTTTTCATGGTCGAGTTCCTGACAGCCGTCACGAACAATTTCTCTTGTTGTCTACTCTGGAAGGCTGGGTCCGGTGCTGGGGTAAGGTCGAAAAAGCACTTTACACTGATCTTCAGTCGGATCCCCTCTTCTCTGGTTTCTAGCAATCTCGATTCGCATTCTGCAACTACTTTCACTTGCGCTCGACATTGTCGCCACAGAAATCCTTAGTGGTCAAAGACAGTCTTAACGTGTCCTTGGAAAACTACTTGATTCCGCAATTGCCACATCCATGTTGTCGCAATTCCACAAAAACCTTTCCAGAGTCGATCAAACACCTCATTATAGGTTTCATTAAACCAACCATGTTTCTCCATCATCGCCCGCTTAAGATTTTCCCCATTCGGTGGGGCTCGTCGTGTCACGATTGCTTCTTGGAAACCGGTTAATTGTGTGTCAGTTATGGCTTCACCATCCCATTGTTGTACTAAACGCCTCCAAAAGTCCGGAGCCCTTTCAATTTCCAAAAATATGCTCAACTTCAGCGTGCTCACTTGTACACCTTTCGTCCATCAGACAACGCTGGACCCCATGTTCTCTGACGTAGAAAGTGTTAAGTTGCATGGTTGCCACCCGAACCTGTACCCACACTTGGTAGTTAGTTAGCATGTTGTCATGTTTCCATACCTGTGACGGTTCCACCTCCTGTACCATGGCCCACCAATCACTTGACTCGCACTTTCGTTTCCACCGATCTGAGAGAGCAGGCAACTGTGGGGAAACTCCATGATTATACACCAGCCTGAATGACCTGCGTAATTTCGGCCATATATTCCAAGTACGAATTGTTTCGTCTACTTGCCAGCCAATAAGATGTAAAGATGAATATGGGGTTGAAACACTATTACCTTCTCGTGCAACCCCTGCTCAACTTCCTTGTCAGCAATACTACATCGCGTATTCTTCCACAGAATTCCATCTGCCTGCTGACGCACTGTCACTCGTTCCGGACGTGTGCCATTATCCCCAATGATATGTTCCGGGGATGCTAGTGTGGTGTAGTCGCTCTCAGAAAATCTTCCTGAGACGCGAACACCCACGGGGGTCCCAGACGACTGACTACCGGAGGGGGTACTCCGTCCAACCGAGTCATGATCCGATCCGGCTTGAGGCCGGCTGGATCGGTCGCTTCCATCCGCTTGATCGCGACTGCTCGAATGTTGCATGTTAAAAGCTCACCTTGTGTACCCGTCAGTACTGGGTGGTTAGCTCTCTTGATGGACCCTAGGGCGAAAAGTGTAAATCCGTCCAATAGGGAGATGAAGTGTAGGACTAGGGGTAGCTCCTGGGCGGAAATCGTCACCGGGGAGCTCGTTGGGTAATATACTTGAACTTTGTATAGTGCCGGCTGGGCCGAGAATAGTCGATCGGCCAGCTAAACCAATAAGACACTTGAAGTTTGTATAGTACCGGCTGGACCGAGAATAATCGATCGGCCAGCTAAACCAATAACAATGAAGGGCGAATCCAAATGTGTAAACGAGGCAGATACAACTCCACACTCTTCCACAGAAGGCCAAAATGTCACCACTTCCCAATACTTAATACCGTGTTCAAAACACGGGCGACTTGAGGCGAGTATACGAAGTCGCCGCGACTCCCGGTCAGGGGACTTCCGGTGGGTTAACTTAACCTTCCCCGGGTAAACCAATAACAGCAAGAGGGGACCTTGTTAGCCCTCTGCCGTGAACCAATAAAAGCGACTTGTGTCTAAGAAAGCGAAACGTATACTGATTTATCCTATGTCCAATACTCCCTTTGTGTAACCTACCTCAAATAACACGCCTGACCAGTCATGTACCTTACCCACGCAACCCGGCTAACTCCGACTCTGTGTACCGGTACGGCCGGTACACCAACCCCAAATGGTACCAACCCGGCCGGTACACTGAACCCATATGGTACCAGTCCGAATGGTACATTGTACCCGACCGGCTCGGCCGGATAGCCACCCATCCGCGCCCCTCGGCCGCTGACGCTAGCAGTCCCTTGGCAGCCCTTCCTACGATCCCGGTGCATACTCTTTCCACTAGAACAATCCTCTTCTTCCTGGCTCCTTCCACTCCATCCTTACGAACAGTCCGCCATCTTGGCCGTCCGCCATCCGCGCCTCGGCCGTTCAACCTCCATAGTCCTGCCGTCTGCTCAGCTCGCTTATCCGACTATCCTCGCCCCTTGTCAGGTCTGCCGACGTGGTTTCTAGCCTGGCGCCACCTGGCCGCTGGTAGACCTCATCGGCGGCGACCATCCGGCGCCTACACCCTTGGCCCTCATTTCCACCAATCAGGATGCGCCCTTTGGAAAGTGCCTTACATTATTTTATAAGTCACTTCACCACAGCCGCCCCTGAGTCGCGACACGGCCGCACAACGGTCGGGACACGATCTCACTCGAACTTACTTGACCCGATACCGCTCATCCATGCCTCGCTTTGGTACGTCATCCCACCACTTTATAACATCTCCATGGACTCCGTCGGTCTCCACACTGGCTAGCCTGCATGTCCACCAATACTGACATTGTCTTGATTAATCACCAGTCTTGCAAATCGACAAGGCCAACGTCTGCCGTCTTGTTCTCGTGGACGACGACTCGCCTGCCAGCGGAGTGGAGGTCGCACAACCGCCGAAATCGTCTCGCACTCCCGATCTGGTGCTGTCGTCCGCTGACGCCGAGGCCGCGCTCCGCGTTCACGGCCAAGCCTGCGGCGAACGGGACAGACTGAAAGCCGTCGTTTCTTCCCTTCGGGAGGAGCTTCGATCCTGTCAGGACAACTATGAGTCTCTGTTTCGGAGCTTCAAAACTTCTTGCGCGATGTTGGACCGCCTGAACCCCCGGGTCGCCGAACTGAAACTTGGTCGTAAAGCAGCGGAGGATGAGGTGGCCCGCCTCAGGGCCATTGTAGGTCAACTCACGGACGCTCTACAACGAGCGGCCGCGCCATCCGCCCCGATCTCCGAGACAGCGGGGATGGAAAAGAGGCTGGACATGTTGACCGCCCAGGTGGATGACTTGGAGCAGATCCAGGCCGACTTGGTTCGGCAACTTGCCGCTGCCAACCGCCGGGCTGACGAAGCCGCCGCTCGGGGCCCATCTCCGGAAGTAATCGATCTCCGGAAACAAGTGGCCGATCTCAAGAGCCAAGTCACCATCCTGACAGGAGAGCGTAACCGCCTCCGCATGTTGGAAGACGTCGTTGAACCTCTCCGGTCTGCTAATCAGGAACTGGTCCAACGATCCAAGCTTCAGCGTGAGTGCTTCGTCTCTTCTTACGCGATGGCCCAGTTGCTTACAGTTTTCATTTTCTTGTCACTCCGCAGTTCAACAGTTAGAAGAGCTGAAAAAGCAATCTGCCAAAATCCGGACATGTCTCGGGAGCTTACGCATCTTCGTACCCGGCTCTGCCAGGTGTCCCAAGACCTGGATAAGGCGCGGGACAGCCGCGACCACCTGCGCGACTCCCACGCCCAGGCCCTTCGCCAAATCACGGATCTGGAGCGGCAGTTGCAAGAAGCCACTTCTCGGCAACAGGAGTTGCGTTCTGAGCTGTACCGGGCCCGCCAGGAGAATTCCGACGCCCATACCATACTGGCTCGGGCGGACCGTGTTTGTCATGCCATGCTGGATAAAGAGGATCGTTTTAGGTCCTTATTGTGTGGACTCCAAAACCAGCTCGAGGCAACTCAGAGCCAAGCCGCTCCCCTTTTTCGAGCTCCTCCCGAAGTACGGGAATCCGTCTTGTCTGTCTTGGGAATGGTGGGTCAGTGGAAGACCTCTCCGCCGAACCCAACCCCGTTGCCTGCCGCAGCGGGGTCGGAACCTGAGGAACCTCCCGCCGTCTCCGACTCGCCCCTTGCCAGTCCCAACTCTTCGTCCGCCCCGGCAGGATCGCAGGGGCAAAAACGTCCGGCCGGCTCCAGCCCCTTTTTGGCTGATGCCAGTCCGCCTAAGAAGAGGAAGCAGAGCGAATCCCCACCCTCGCGCCAATGTTCTCCAGACAAGTCGGACGGCGGGGAAGAGCCCGGGTCGGAGAGCGAGGACAGCCTGTTCGCGGAGCGGTCCCCTCTTCCATCCCCTCAATACACTCCCGGTAGAACCGGTCTCACTCCTAGTTCTAACTCTGAAGAGGACTCGGAGTCAGAAGCGGCCGCGCCCTCTTCTGAGTCAGCGGCCGCGCCCTCTTCTGAGTCGGCGGTCGCGCCCCCTTCTGAGTCGGCGGCCGCGCCCCCTTCTGAGTCAGCGGCCGCGCCCTCTTCTGAGTCAGCGGCCGTGCCCTCTTCTGAACCCGCGGCCACGTCCCCTAATTCTTCTTCGGACTCGGGACCATCCTCCCCTTCGGTTATCTATGACGATGACGAAGAAGACGAGGATTACGAGAATCAGCAAGTCAACGTTGCATTACTCCGTTCTCGCTCGGATACCCGTCGCCGCCCTTCCCGCTCCGGTAAGCGGACGACGAGTCCAGTGGGATCCGATCAAATCATAGATCTGCAGACTCCGCCGCCGGCAGGATTTGGTTCCGGGGAGCATGACCCCTCCAAACCTGAGTGACTCAGAGGAACCTCTTCCCCAGTCTTCGGCCAGACAACGACGCTCAACCTCGGCCGGGTCGCGTACTACACGCCGACCTCAGCGACCGGCCGCCAGGTCTAGAGTCCGGAGGAGTACTCTTACTCTTGCGCCCTCTTTTCCCAAACTTCCGCTTCTATGGTTATCGGAAGGGCGTTTCCCCGGTGGGGCGGATCGGTCTGCCATACTGCCTTGGGCAGTCGAGCAACTGGGCAATACCAGCCTGGCTGATATCTCCAGTTCCCAACTTGCTCAATCTCTGTCCCGTCCGCATCTCTGGTTATTCCCCCGATTTTATAAGGCACCGTCAGAGACTTGGGACCCTAACCTGATGAAGTCGGGCGCCATCGACACACTCATGGAGACCGAGCCCTGGAAAATCTTGCACACCGAGATGCCGGATATGGGGCTTCCATCCTATCCATGGTTCATGGAATTCAAAGCGAGACTTCATGATTTCACCGTGACTCACGCTTGGGCCATCTGGGAATCTACCCTCTTCCTGTACATCTCGGCCGAGGACAAGCGAGCGGACGAGTCCCTCCGCAGGTACTCCCTTGCCCGCAAGAATCGTCGGGGCGAGCTTCCGAAGCGTGGGTCCGTCTGTGCACGTTCATCATGGCGGGTATCCGGGATGGTGAATGTGACTTGGACCTGTTTCTCTTCCCGTTCATGCTCCATCTGCCAAACCGCCGGAGTGGATGTGCAGCGGAAGGAGGGACTTGGTATCCCGGCCTAGGTGCGTTGGATCAGACCACCTCTCTTTCTCAATCTTTGGCGGCCATTGACCGGCAAGATCCTTGGCGCAATCAATACCGCGCACGGCCCTCCGACCACCCTGGGCTTCGGGTGACTCGGCTCCGAGGCAAGTATGATCATCGACGGGGATGAGTAGTCGGGCTTGCTTTAATTCTTCTATTTCTCTCAGTTTTCCTTTTTTAATATATCCATCCGTTCCTCTTCCGTTCCCACTCCAAACATTCACTGTTGACTACTAACCGTGGTTAGCCTCGCCAGGCCTGCTCGGGGTCCGCCTAGAGGGACCTTTTATTGCTGCAGGGTACTTCCTGGTTCGATCGGGCGTGGACGTCCTGTTCCCAGTCGCGGTCGTTATATTCCTTTTCCCCGGGACGGCTGGATTCGGGCGAGGGACCCTCGTCGTTAGCGGCCGGTTTGATTATCTCCGACAGTCTATTCATCTCCGCCAATTCGTCTAACAATCCTGGTTCCGAGACGGTGAGTCCCGTCTGATCTCGCATGGCTAAGGTGGCCAGATGGTCTGCGCTGTTATTCCAGTCTCGTTTGACGTGCAGCAATTCGTGCTCCGGCCACCTCCGCAAGGCGGACATAACCCGATCATTTAGCAGTCTCAGCCGCGGCGCCTTGCAATCTATCTCTCCGGTGATTTGCCGGATCACTAGGTTGGAATCACCGCATATAATGATCCGCCCCTGTATCCGGCCAGCCAGCAGATCTAAGGACAGCAGTAATCCCCTATACTCCGCTTCGTTCACCGTGATGCCAGGCGTGAAATCCGAGGCGGCCGCGACCGCCTTCCATTCGGGAAGCTTCCACAAAATGGCACTATAGGCTCCGACCCCTTTCTTTACACTCGCCGACCCATCGAAACTCAAAACCATTAGTTCCTCCGTGGGTCCCACGGTTGGCGGCGGCAACACGATAGTTTGTCGAGGCTGCTTCCGAGGTGCGATCGCTATCAGGGCTTCCTCCACTTCTGCCCTGGGGGTGATGCTGGCAGCCAGTGTGCCCAGTATTTCCTCTTCCCCCTTAGTACACTTAATAACTTCGAGGGACCACTGAGACAACAGAGCCGCCCATCTCCCCAGCCGGCCATCAATCCCATTCGCCGTCAGGAGCCATGATAGGGTCGACCGTCTGGATAGTACTTTGATAGTTCGAGACACCAGCATAGTATAACACACATCCAAGATCCGTAATAGAGCCAGAACTTCCTTATCCACCAACCCATAATTAACTTCATTAACTTTCAAGGTCCGGCTGGTGAAGGTCACGGGACAGTACACTCCATCATGATCTTGCACGAGAGCGGCCGAGATGGCCCACTTGTTAGCGTAGATGATGACCACCGGAGTCTTATTAACATCGAAATGTTTCAAAACCGGTGTGGTCGCCATCTTCGCCTTTAGCATGCCAAAAGCCACCATCGCTCGGGTCATATGGTTTTCCGGGCCGGCCGCGCCGGGGTCCGGCGGCCGGTCGCTTGTCTGGGCAGACAAGGGCGCTTCCCCATTGGCTGAACTATCCGAAAAGGGCGCTTCCTCATTGGCTGAAATACTCGAGTAGGGCGCTTCCCCATTGGCTGAAATAACCGAAAAGGGCGCTTCTTCATTGGCTGAAATTGCCGGCCCGGCCCGCGTCTCCGCTTGCCTATCCTGCTCTCTCAGCCCATGGTAATCCACCTCCCGCAACTCGTACAAGACCGCCACATAGACTGCAAAATCCTCGATGAACCGACTGTAATATTTCAGGCTGCCCAAAAAGGATTGCATAGCCTTTAGGGATCGCGGGAAAGGCAGATTACTCAAGGACTCCAAATCCTTCGGGTTAGCCTCCAATCCGGCAATCGACACTTGATGACCCAGATAGGTTACCTTAGTCTTTCCCCAGAAACTCTTAACCACACTAATCGAAAGATTCCACTTTTCACACGTAACCATCAGTTTCTCCACTTTGTCACACAATAAATCCCAGGTAGTTGCCGTAACGAGAATGTCATCAATGTAGGACCGCCGCCCCAAAACTGAAGGTTTTGGGTCGGGGTTCGGGTCACCTTCGGCAAACACATCCCCGACCAGAGCCGGATCTTGATCCGCCTTGATCTTGAAGTGTCCGTACAGCGCGTTATCTATCAACCGTTGATAAATCTGCGGAGCGTTCTTCAGACCGAACGGCATCCGGTTCCACTCGAACAACCCGAAAGGCGTCACGAATGCAGAGATCTCCCGTGCACGATCGGTCATGGAGACCACCCAGAATCCGCTGGCCATGTCCAATGAGCAATACCACAAAACTTTATCCAGGTCCTCCAGCAGGTCGTTTATTAGCGGCATCGGATAAATCATCAGCTTAGTCAGCCGGTTCACCAGCCGGTAATCGATGCACAACCTTATATCCACCCCATTCTTCTTGATGATAATTACAATGGGCGAAGCCCATGGCGAGGTGGACGGCTGAATTATCTTGGTGGCCAGCAAACCCTTGATAAGCTCTGACAGCTTTTCCCGATATTGGGGGGCGACTCTTCGGCATCTCTGTGCTACCGGCTTGGCGCCTCCCACATCGATATCACATACCGCCCCATGGGCGGCCGGAGGAAGTGCGTTCCCTGGTCCGATCAACAGATGTCGTCTTTTCCATATAATATCCTTCAACCTGCTGATCTCCTCCGGGGTGTTCACGTCCGGGTCTCCCACTTGTAGATCGTCGATAGTGACTGCTGGGGGGCATGGGGTCACCTCAGGTAACACCGCCATCTGTTCTTCCATGCCTTCAACATATAGTTCGCCCCCTTCATGAATGCAGACTTGATCGGCTTCGGCCGCTTCGGGATTCTGCTCGGCCGGCTGGGCCGATCCGCTTTCACTTCGGTCATCACAACCGTCATCGGGGCTGACCGTATATGCGACTCTGCTTGGTCCTTTCTCCCGACTCTGTCGTTCGTCCGTCTCCTTCCGAGTGGGCAAAACCAGTTCCGCGATCGGGGCGTAGCTTCGGTCAGTGCGTTCGGCCGGATCCGGCGACGGCCGGTTCCGCGTCAATATTTTAGTAGGGGTCCGGTACTTGGGTTTATCCACCATCGGAGTCTGGTCCTCTTCTAATTCTTCCTCTTCGCTGACTAGATCGGTGGTTGCCTGAAAAGCCAGGTTTTGCCACTCGATATAGCGTCTTGAGCCAATAGTGACATAGCCCGGTCGGCGGGGCCCTTTATCCTCGGCCAGCCACATTCCAATAATCACATCTTCATGCAAGGTGAGGGGTTTTTCAGAGATGTTGGTCACGCTTATAGAGTTGAGATGACCACCCCTTTAACAAACGATGGTACCCAGCACTCGCCCCTTGTCAGCCATAACTTATTCCGTCGGTCGTGTGGTCGTAACATTACTTCCACCGCCTTTCCCACTGGCACCGTTACAAACTGACCTAGCTTGAGGAACTGGACGTAGGCGCCATATAAGGGTCGCCGGCCGGCCAGCTGGATCTGTACTTCGTCCGGCAACGTCAATGTTCCATGCGATAGGTCCAGCCGTATACCGGCCGGGACCATAAAATCCATGCCCAAAATTGCATCCTGCCCGGCCAGCTTGCCTACCCAGGCGGTAAAGTAATATACCAGTGACCCAGCTAACGTAATCTTGACTCTTGTCCTTCCTTGGGTCATGTATGAGCTTTCTCCAATGCCTATACATTCTTGCCGCTTCGTCTCGTCTATCTCACACCCCACCTTACGAGCAAAGGTGGTGTCTACGATAGACACTTCTGCGCCAGAATCGAACAACATGGTAGCTTTCTGGTTATTGATTTTTCCATCTGCCTTGGCCTGCTTGAACCATTTATCCGGTGAGTGATATTTCCAATAACCTCGCGACTCGCCAGGTAACAAGTTCAATTCCATTCGCACTTCAGACCGGGAATACTCATCCGTCCGTATACTGCTCACCAGGAAGGGGTCAGCGGTACCGGCCGGGACCGGGTGACGTAATCGTCAAACTTACATGTATTGTCGGTTATCCTTTGCTTTGCTTCTTGATTATCCTCCTTACCGACATATGCATAGATACTAACACTAGACCGCTCGGCTCGAACCAGATTCCAACCTGGCGAGCGATCTAGTTTAACATCTTTTCCGCTCCGGGCGGCAACATTCCAGCATGCTTGGTCGGGACGTACCACTTCTTCAACAGGTTGTAAAATTCTTCAATTGGGCACAGTCCCGCCTCATGCACCTCCCCGCAAGCCTTACACGTGAACAGGCAGTGTTCCGCCGGGTGTCCCTTCCTCTCGCACTTCTTGCACGTCAGCCGCTTCCAGCAGCTCCGGTCGTCATGCTTGATAGACCCACAGTGGGTGCACTTGCGCCTAGGGTAATCCTGGTCAGCTCGAGCGGGAAAACTCTTCGACTGACCGGAATCGGCTGGCAGCCTGGGCGGCTGACTGGCTTCTGCCGAGAAAAGGTACCGATACTGTTCCTCCTCAGACTCGCCCCCAGATCGCTGATACTCCTCTTCCGAGCTGGTCGCGTCTGACTCTCGGGCGACCATGCGGACGGTTCGGGCCGTCCTGGTAGATGTCGACCGGCCTCCTTGATCCGCGTTAAATCGGGACTTGAAACGGCCGGTTCCTACTGCTGCCTTGGGGCCTTGCTTCTTCGCCCTTAGGTACGTGCGCAACGTTACTTCCAGCTGCGTCGTATTCTTCACCCCCAGTAACGCCAGCTGGTTTGCCAGCTCCCGATCGTCCAACGTGCTGATGAAGAGTTCCACGTGTTCACGGGCAGCTTCTGACCGGCTGGTGTCTTCTTTAACGGGAATATCCGCTCTCATGCCAGCGACATTTAAACGATGGAGATACTCCAGGGGGGTTTCATCCGGTCGCTTCTTGGAGTGGAAATATTGTCGCGCCGCTGACATTCCAGCTCCACAGTATTGTTCCTCGAACGCACCGGCCAGTCCCCTCCAATTTCCTCGGGTTTCCCGGCTGAGCTGTTGGATCCAGTGTTTCGCTGGTCCCTTCATCAAATCCCCGAAGATTAGGCATTTCTCATAGTCCGACGTCCGGTCTCTGAGAAATGCCGACTTCGTCTTGCTCAACCATCCTCGGTCCTGGTCCTCGTCCGCGTCGCGTCCGGTGAAGTCTTTCAGCTCGGACGTGGCCGACATTCGCACCCTCGTGATCGCTCCCGAATCCGCGTCAAACGCTTGGGCCGAGGCCATATGGGCTCGGCGGGCCATCCCCAGATCCAAGTCATCCGGATCGTAATGGTACTTGGCCGACCTGACGGATTCCATATCCACGTCGCTGAGAGACAGCTTCCTGTTCGTGGGCCGACGTCCGGTCCGGCGACCTGTCTGGCGGCTCGGTGGGGCGGCATGGGGTTCACTTTGCTTGGACTGCACCGACTCCATTTCTTTATCACTCGACTCCCTCGCATAGTACTGGACGGGTCCGGGGGCCTGTGTTCCACGACGAGCAGGCTGGACCGCTGACGTTGGACTGCCACGGCTGGCGCTCAGCCAACGTTGCTCTTCCAAGTATCGCTCCATCATCGCCGAAAACATGTTTTGCAGGCGATCCGGCACCTAAGGAGCGACTTGAGGGGCGGCTAGAGGGGCGGCTTGAGGGGCGGCTTGAGGGGCAGCTTGAGGGACAGCCGGGCTGCCAGATTGACATTCCTTTTTAATCCGCCCGTCCGCGTCTTCGTCTTCCTCCTTTGGTTCTGGATCCGTCCTTGTCCGCCAGGCCTGTACGCTGTACTGGCCGGCGTTCTTCCGCTCGGGCGTACCCGGATCCTCACGTTCTCCAAGTCTCATGGCTGTCGCCACACGCGCTGCTCCCCTTGGGCCAAGCGTCATGCGGGTGATACCCACTGATGAATCAGATGAGTCTGCTTCCGAAGGGGCAGACTCGTACTGCGAAGAGCCTGAGTGTATCCCGGCTGGTTTGCTTGTCGCCGGCGGCGTGGACGGCGCCACTCCATTCGTAGCTGTCATCTTTTTCGACGGCGGCGAGCAACCCACTAGCGGTACCAAGTGGTCGTGCAGGGCGCTGGACGCCTCTTTTAACTTGTCTATCTTCAGATCAAACAGCTCGTTCGGATCAAACACGCCGGTGTTGATGCCGGCTTGTTTGAGTTGGTCGAATAGTCCTCTAATGAGGGACACGTGGCCGTCTGAGAGAGTTGGGGGAGAGACGGGACCTTTCAATCCGCCTATGATCTTCGGCCGTGTTATTTTTAGTACCTTATCCGTCCGCAAGAATTGCCCCAACTCGTGAAGATGGAAAGCACGCTCCAAGTCGACATCCGTCGATAGGCCGTCCTGCTTCTCTTCTTCCTCTTCGAATCGCGGTTTGTCTTTGTAGGTCGGATAATCCAATTCCTGCCAGTCCGGTTTCTTTAGGGGTAGGGGGCCAGATCGCGACTTGGTCCCGATCCGGCCTGCTTCCCACTCCGGTCGTATCCGACTTCCGCTTTTTCTTCCTTTATTTTTTCTTTTATATCCAAAATATGCATTCGTTCGTTAGGATCATGGTCGGAACCATGATCCTTCCTCGGACTATGGCGACTTGCACCATAGTCCGATCCGGCTCCATCCGTGTAGCGGCCGGCACTACAGTAAGTAGTACCATAATCCGCCCCCGGCGGAGCCTCTAGGGGAGTAACTTCTTCTTTAATGTCAACATCGAACTCCCCCAATCCGAGGCGACCATCGCATCCTTCCATCTTCAGCAGCATTGGGGGCGATATGCCTTCCCCCAATGCACCCGACACAACATCGTCAACAAATTTGACAGGTTTAGGTCTTTCGCCCGCTAGGGACTCGCGGTGATATCCAGGGTCACCAAGAGATCCGGGCACGCGCACCATTGTGGTGTAGTCGCTCTCAGTAAATCTTCCTGAGACGCGAACACCCACGGGGGTCCCAGACGACTGACTACCGGAGGGGGTACTCCGTCCATCCGAGTCATGATCCGATCCGGCTTGAGGCCGGCTGGATCGGTCGCTTCCATCCGCTTGATCGCGACTGCTCGAATGTTGCATGTTGGAAGCTCACCTTGTGTACCCGTCAGTACTGGGTGGTTAGCTCTCTTGGTGGACCCTAGGGCGAAAAGTGTAAATCCGTCCAATAGGGAGATGAGGTTTAGGACTAGGGGTAGCTCCTGGGCGGAAATCGTCACCGGGGAGCTCGTTGGGTAATATACTTGAACTTTGTATAGTGCCGGCTGGGTCGAGAATAGTCGATCGGCCAGCTAAACCAATAGGACACTTGAAGTTTGTATAGTACCGGCTGGACCGAGAATAATCGATCGGCCAGCTAAAACCAATAACAATGAAGGGCGAATCCAAATGTGTATCCACAGAAGGCCAAATGTCACCACTTCCCAATACTTGATACCGTGTTCAAAACACGGGCGACTTGAG
>MIQA02001957.1:0-14079 GCA_001887855.2 Sclerospora graminicola | reverse complement strand
TTAATTTGAATAAATTAACGACAAGTGATGCTAATTTGTACATCATTCGATATTGTCATATTGGTTGTTGTTGGTGTTACGCCGTAGCACAACTTCTACAAAGCACACAGATACCGATTGCGGCAATATAATTTAGTAGATGAGAGTAAGCACGCCCAGCAAACATAATAGCGTTAAGTTTAGTTTTAATTTTAATAAAATAACGCAAAAAAGTGATACTAAATTGTACATTATTCTGTGTCATTTCGAGTGGTAGTGTTATGCTGTAGTACAACGTCTACAGAGAGCACAAGCACGACGATTAAGGAAATAGGATGTATTAGGTGAGAGTAAACCGGCCCAGCAAACAGGCTACCGATAGGTTTTAAAATTGAATTAAATAACGATAAACAAGTGATGCAAGTTGTATGCATTATTCGATATTGTCATTTTGAGTGCTAGTGTTATGCTATAGCACAACTTCTTGAAAACATACAGGCACGCCGATTATGGCGCTAGCATAAGCGCGAGCCGAACAATGAGAACTTGCCTTCAAAGCCTGACGCATGCTATTTGTTTAGTGTACGTAATTTCGAAGTATGATTCTATCAACACGTTAGGTTTTTAAGTGGGCCGGGCCCACGAGTATTGTGCGACCCGCACCGGCACCGGTCGCTTATTTATACAGACCTAATCCCCGTCCTTTGTGTGTTTATCGACACCCTGCTCTGTTTTTGATACGAATGAGTGTGTTTTGCGTGCGTTTTCTCTGTTTTGGTCACCCTTTCTACGCTATTAATGAGCTTTCTCTGGGAGTTGCTAAGGAGCAGGCAAACCGGAGCAGGTGTACATAAACGAGATCGCACAACGTCATAAAAGTGGCTACGGAAAAGTACATGTTGTCTCGTCTCACACAAGCACTAAACATTGGTTTGAATACACTGTACCAGTCAATAAGTAGTCGTTTCGTTAAGTGTTATGTGATGGAAGAATCCCAAGCTTGCAAGTGCTAGACGTGGGAGAAAAGGTGGTGATCGTTGCGGAAGGAGTTCGTGCTTGTTTCCACAGCGATTCGAAGGAAAACCTACAAGATGAAGCACGAGATAGATGCGGCTGCAGCGGACAAAAGCGTTAAAGTACATGGACCAAAACCGAGTCAGATACTCGCCAGCTTTCCAATTTGAGGTGGGCAGATGTTGCTGCACAATGATCCGTCTGTACATGCAGATGTCACTGCACAAGGATCCGTTTGTAGTCAATTACTGTATACCGAGTGCCCACTTTTTGACAGCAGGGGAGGACGCGACGCGGCACGATATTCAGACCCGTTCAATTTCGGTCTTATGTTCTCTGCGTTGACGGCAAGCAAAATGTTATCCGTTTCTACATATTCCAGTGACTACTACCGGTACATTCCTAAAGAGACGGGAAGCAAGAAAGTTTTCAGGATGATAAAGTGCTGACCATTAATGTGAAGCGAGAATAAACCGTTCACGATGGTGGCAAAACGTGCGAGGAAATGATTCGAAATGACATGAATCAGGAACATGACTAGACTTGTTCTTTCTAGGAGTATGTGGTGTTTTGTAGGGAGCACACGTAGTTCTCCTAACAAGTAAGCAAACTTCAAGGAAAGTTTTAGCTGCGGTGCTTAATGAGCAACGCTCGTCGTGGATTTTTCGTTAAATTAATGTCAAGCTTGAAAGCTTAAGGCAATGGTTCCGCTTTTTTTAAGACGACAGGAAGTAAAATAAAAGATTATATGTCGAAGTTACTTTTATCCTTTTCTTCTTCGTAACCTGAGAGTTCAAACTGGTTGGCACAGTGTACCATAGACTGTCGCTGTGCGATCTCGTTTATGTACACCTGCTCCGGTTGCCTGCTCCTAAGCAACTCCCGCTTTCTCTGTTATATTAATTTTTCTTCTGTTTATAGGGTTTTGTCAGTCTTTCCCCCCTCCGGACCCCGCATAATCAGCAACCCGCATAGAGATGGGGTGCACATGGACAAGGCAATTAGCCAGTACGTAAAGTTTGTACCCCATATATGGTACCCTGTGCCAGATTATATAAAGGAGTGTATTAAACAAACGTGATCTCGCTCACGCTGCGTCTGCTCGACGTACAGGGTCGTCTTGTTGGGAATGTTCAGTGGAATGTCTAGAGTAATCACAAAAAGTGAGCCACGTAACCACGTAGAATGTTCTCCTTTGAGCTAAGCGAAACAAACCCTGCTCAGGAGGGGGACCCGCTGCCTCCGAGATCGCCTCCAAACTGGCAGTGCGTTTCAGAATCTTCAGTGAAAGTGCACCACTTTTATGAACGAGCACAAGTGATGCCTCTTCGCGCCCATCTGCCCCAACCGGATACCTATAAGTGTCGAATCCGCAGGCTGCTAAAAATGAGGCATTGTGTTACGAAAAGGTACGAAATGCCTCATATAAGCTTCACCGAAGCGCCTCAGCAAACCCGTACCAAGAAAATGGTACACTTTAACATTGCAGACAGTGCCTACATTTAATTAGTACGAAGTACTTTGACAATGTGATCAATCCGTTTGTGACGCACGTTAGCTACTATATAATACAGTGACTCACGGAGAAAGCAACTCCCCCCCACACAAGCGGTTGTGAACAACAGTTGACGGCGGCTGCGTCAAGCTTCGAAAATTTCTCATCGGGAAATCAGATAATGGGTTTTAAAGCTAGTAAAAAACGACATTTGCTTCTACCATATTTTGATTGTTTTATATTTGTGAAGATCATTCATTATCTTGTCTTCAGTGTTTGGATCCATCCCGCCGTATCCCATGGTACAGTGTGCCATTTGCATGGTATGGACCACATGATGTTTAGTCACTCCCCCTCGTAGGACAATTGTAGGCAATGCAGTGCAATACTTCGACCTTATTAAGATTGCTGCTTCGTTAAATTAGTATTAGTACACCGACAGCCTGGCGTGGACTCGATTTCATATTGGTTTGACATTCTCTGTGAGGTCTCGTGGCTCATCTTCTGGTAATATTTGAGTTTCAGTATGGGCAAATGGCTGCCTCATTTTAGAGTTGCACGAAGCCCTCAAACAGCCAGTTTGAGGTATGAGGTGAATATCTTCATTTTTAGCACTCACTTTGACCTTCTCGTTGTACAATGTGACTTCGCCATTGCGCAACGCGACGAAAACACGTATCTTTCGTGCGCTGGAGGCTGAAAGCTTCAAGTGCCACAATGTCATCCCCCATGGTTACGCTCCAATTCTTTTTGCCTTTAAAATGGTACGACGTGAGCTTCCGGTTCATGGACGCAATCACGATGCTCTTCTCTAACTGCACCAGGCCACATGCCGGTGATTCAAGTTCAAGGCTAATTGTCTTGTCCATGTGCACCCCATCTGGATGCGGGTTGCTGATTAATGATAATCCTATTTTTATGTAACAAATATGCTCTCTATTGCAAACACGTGTTTGCAATAGAGTGGAGCATATATTGTTTCATATATGGCGCAGCTCGTTTTCCATACAATCACTAAAGTATTAATCCATGGTGGGTGCTCACCCAGTCTATGGAGAAGACGATCAATCACGACATAGCGATGATCTTGCTAATCTTTCTAAGAGGAACCATTTCGCAATTTGATCGCTACAAATGATCCGTTTAACAGTCATTGGTTTCCTGATTTTCCACGCTCTCCTGTCGTATGTCGACAGCACGTCGATTCTTCCTCACGTCCCTAGTAAAGTCCAGCACTTTGGAGAACACTCGAAGGATGCGCCTGCGAAGAAGTTATTGAGAGCTGACGAGACGAAAGAGAATGAAGAGAGAGTTGGTCTTGGTTTGATCAACTACCCTATTAACATGTGGCACGAGTGGAACCAAAATAGAGTCATACAAAAAATTCTGCTACCGAAAGATGGATTGAAACACGATTCTGAATCTATCACGGCTGCACTAGAACTTAAGGACGCGAAAGCAGTGCTCAAGAAATTCAAGAATAACGAGAATAAGCTGGTGGATGCTTTCAATAAACATTACGACGGCGTCGGTTTGGTGGTATCAAGTCTTTCTCGTATTGAACGCAAAACACCTAATGCTTTTCTGAACGCGAAATCGCTGTGGGACATGGAACTAAAGAGCTTGGAAAATAAAAATTTAAAATATATCGTCGTTTTCAATGAACTCAAGCTCAACGAAGAGTTAATGGCCCTCTCCTTTTCGATGGTCGGGTGACCTTTTTGGAAGCTTACATCAAAGAAATGCTCAGTGCAAAGATTCCCCCGTATCACGACGTGTCTTATACTGACGTCCGTCGCGAACTTTTTGAAACCTTGGAAGAGGGGTTTGGTGGTAGGGACAAGTTCTTCAAATTAATCACCGAAGAAACTCAAAAACATGGTAAGGATGACGAGACAAAATCGGTGAAGACCGTTGGAAACTACATTGTGTTTTTGTCGGAGTCAAATGAGCAAGATAAAGCGAGAGATTTAATGCAAACGCTGGGAAAGGTTCATAAAGGATGGGACCACACATATTTCGAAATTTTGAACGATCGCCTCCATATTGGAACTATTTGAACAACATTGCGCGGAGGAACAGAGCTCACGCACCGTAGACAGAGACGATCGTAGAGTTACTGCTTCATAAAACCAACTTTAAACACATGCATAGGCCTTATATTCGGTATTCACTTTGAATTGACAGCAGTAGAAGTAAAAAAGACGACTCAAGAGGAAGAAACGATAACACCGAAACTTTCATATTCATGAACGAGAATGCCTTAACTGGGCGTATGTACCGTTCTATTGATGCTCTTTTGAATCTTGTCAGAATTTGGACTTTTTCATAAATTAAACCCACCAAATGATTCATCACTTCGATGTGAAATTGCAATAGCTCCCACCTTCTACCACTCCTTCTCTTTCATCGCTTTCAAACGCGCCATAGAAGTCTTAAGAGCAGGTCAGCCAGTAGGTCTTTACTTTGACGAAACTTCAACCACATGTCAATATGTTTCATATTTATTGTCTTCATTTTCAACGTGTTTCCTAGCCGCTTGGTTATCAATCAGTTTTTTATCGATGTACAACCCTACTTTTATCTTCATTTCATCCAAATTCCGAGGATACTACAGTACTCCCCCTCATCGTAAACTTGAAAGTTGTTGTTTCTTTGCGGATCTCAAACCTGGTCCTTCTCGCATGGTTCATGGTGGGTGCATTGAGTCACCCGCGTGTAAACTTCAAACCTGATTTTCATCCTGCTTGTGATTAAAAGTCCGCACTGTTTGAATCATTCTCGGTATTTGTTTCGTAGCAGTTGGTTTACCATAAGCGTTCTATTTGTTTCAAACCATACAAACGCTTCACTAATCTTAGCAAAAGCTTCTTCAAGTCGTCAATTTCCCTCACTTTCTGCAACATGGCTGGTTTCAAACTCCTGGGATTCCTTCGTTATCATGCATTTATTTCGTCACCTGCCACACAGACAGCCACTATCGCAAATATGTCGTCATCTCCAATGATATCAAAATTGTTGCAGTGTAATACATTCCACGACCTTGTTCAGTTCCAAAAGAGCGTTAAAGCCTCGACTTTTCCATAAGAGTCCACCTTGACAACGCTTTCTTTTCGCGTGAATGCTTACCCCTTCCAACGTTCTGAAGCTACCTTTTCGTCGTCGATAGTCTTCCATTCTCCAATGTTCTGAGTCCTTTTTTTCATGACTTCGCAATAATTTTTGAGGTTCGTGATCAAAATCGCCTTTAAATTGTCCAATGTCAATCGTTTGACCATCTTCCTGCTGGAATCTTTGAAGGTATTGTCCTTCGTTTGCTTCTAACATCAGGTGAATGCCGCCTTGACCTGATCTTGCCCTCTTTTGATCACCTAATTAGCATTCCTACTCTCCTCGACAACTCTGGAGAAGACGTTGCGCTTGCTAACCCTTCAAGTAAAAACAACTCACGGGACAAAGAGTTATCTGCCCGTCTCCTGTTTGAATGAAACTATACTTGGCAAGGGCGAAGAATGGCTGCAGGCTTCGTGGATGGAACTACCTGCTGAATTTGAGACGACACCAATGGGACTTTCGACTACTTGAACTCGTTGGGATAGACACCACCAAAGTGCTGCCTCTTGTAGATGCTTTTGTTGCAGTACCGGTATAAATTTACTCGATAGTACACGTCGTCCTATTTGTACTAACCGATTCAGTCGACAATTTTGGTGGTCATTGCTCACTCTTCTATTGTCCCTGCTCCATCAGAAACTACTATCTCTGTATAACTACACGAATAATACACTACACCATAGCATCACAATCGCTGTCTCGGCCACTATAGTACCAAATGCTGTTAGATCTCGGTCGTAACTTTCACGTTAGTGACACGACATTGCAGTTCTTCGATGCTTAGAGAACTTTTTCCAATTGTAGGAGAAGAAAAGGGGGAAAGCTGGGGACATGGATGGATTAAATTCTGTCGTTTCGAGCAAGTCCATTGAAAGAGGATCGCAACGCGTATACGCTCGGCTACAGTTCCTTGCGGCATACATACCAGTTAAATAGAGGTTTCAAACAGTGTGTTTTTTCTGTCAGGACCAGTCATTTAGACTGGACCTCAGGACCAGTCATTCAGACTGGACCGCAACTAGTCATTTTACCTTTGACTTAAACACCATTCATTTTTCTTATTGCATTTTTTATATGGGTTATACTAAAACTAAGTATAACATGTTTGCGCAAGTAGGATAGGCGATACCATTAGGGGTGGGTTACACCAACAAAACTAATGGTTAGGAAAGGTTAAATAAAATTCAGTCTTTAATTTTCCCACCAACGGCTCAAGTCCTCACAAGTGGTAGCACTTGTTGGTCGCTCCCTTCGTGCCTTTGCTGCTCGCTTTCGCTCCGCGCCTTCGCCGCCCGCTTTCGCTGCTCGCTTTCGCTCCGCGCCTTCGCCGCTCGCTTTCGCCTCGCGCTTTCGTTGCTCGGTTTTGCTACGCGCCTTCGCTGCTCGGTTTTGCTTCGCGCCTTTGCTGCTCGGTTTCGCTTCGCGCCTTCGCTGCTTGGTTTCGCTTCGCGCCTTCGCTTCGCGCCTTCGCTTCCAGCCTCTGTTTTTTTTTGCTGCCCTTCCGCATCGCCGGTCTTTCGCGCTTCCTCGGTGCTTTCTTCGCTCTCGCTCTCTCGCTTGCGGCTTTTGTTTCGGCTGGTGGTGTTCAAGCTTGGTTCGGCGCCTGGTTCTTCTTCGTGTCGCTCGTCGTGCGGTGTTTTTGCTTGGACTTGCGTTTCCGTTTTCCTTGTCACGCGCCTGTTTGCCTGCTGCGCCTGCGATCTTCTTGCTTGCGCGGTTCCTGTTCCTTTGCGCTGCACCACTGCCTTGCGCCGGAATTAGGACAAGTACGCCTCGTTGGACGGCTAATTGGACGAAGAAGTTTCGCGCGGCTGAGATTGCGTCTTCGTTGGAACTCTGCTCGTAGCGTGGGAATTTCCGCTCGCAGTTTTATCAAGAAAGCTCCATCCCTTTGAAATCGCTGTCTAGCGTCTTTGAGTGTGTTGCCTTAACATCCACTGTAAGCCTAAGAGTCTGCTCCGCAGATAGAGCCACTTAGTCTGTGTAAAGTGGGGTACGGCTTGAAGTTGCAAAGCAGTTAATTCATCTGGGATAAGGTTAAACCTTTGCGCATTTAGCCGTTTATAGGCAAAGTAAGCCGTGAAGTTCTATGAGCAAGAAGCGAAAAGCTGAAGACAAGATTTCATTCGGTTGCAGCAACGCTTTCGTGTTTGACGGTGGGAAAAGGCTGAAGAAACGGCTAATAATCTCATCGCGTCGTTAAAGAAGACCCGGCGCATCGCTAAGATCCTGTCGAAGGAAATTACAAAGGAGAAGGCCATTCTTCCGAAACAAGGGACAACCTTATCGGAACCTCTACACCAAGTCGACGTTCTTCTGCAAGAAGTTGAACGCACACTTCTTAGGGATTTTCGCTATAATTTACGTGACCTACATAAAGTAAAGTACCTAAATTTACGTTCCTTCTCGATCATGGCTCAACCGTCCAATGCCGAGCTTATGCAGCAAATGATGCAGATGCTGCAGAGACAGCAGGAGCTTATCAATACATTGGCTGCATCTCAGCGAGAAGGGGTTCTTAAAGTAGACGGACTTCGAATGCCGACTTACAGTGGACGAAGTGAGGAATCGGCGCGACTTTTTTACATGCAAATACACCAATACTTCAACGCCCGCGGAACGAATTGGAAAAGTGAGAGCATGGCCCCGCAAATCCTTGCTGTCCTGGGGAGCTTATTGCGGGGACCAGCGGCGCAATGGTTCTTGCTTCATCAAGAAGAAATCCACTCGGTGGACGAATTTTTCATCGCAATAGAGAACGAGTTTGTTCCTGCGGATCTACAACATAGTCTGAGAGATGATCTTCACCGGCTTAAGCAAACAAATTGCGCCGGTCTAGTGGACTATATCGCGAAATTTAGGCAAATTATTTCGCAAGTCACAGAAATGACCGAGTTCGATCAAATCATTTATTTTCAGCGGGGTCTACGGCAGAGAACTCAGGAAGAAGTCCGGTATCGACGTAGTACAACTTTGTCGGAAGCCATTACTGTTGCGCTTGATTTTGAACGCGCACATTCGGGTGGTTATAATAATCACGCCCCCGCACATCCTCGTCCCGGTCCACAGTATGGGGTCAGAGAATCTTCCCAGGATCCTGAGCCAATGGAAATCGACCATGCTCGGCCCTTTCAACGGCCATCCCCATCTCCGCATCAACATCGCCGCTCCAACCGACCTAAGTGCGCGTACTGCAAGAAACTCGGACATACAATCCAGCAGTGTTATAGGCGACGAAGCAGGCAGGCTGCTAACGACAACGATAACACTCCTGCTCTTCCAAAAGTAACTTTTTCGAGAATGAGTCTGACCATGAATCCGTGGAAGAAGAAACAGTCGCTGGCACATCACATGAAGTTATCACTACACTAAGTGAAGCGGATTTTGCACCCTTTACGGGTAAAGACTTAATCGTCAAGAGCGGTTCTCTTGACCATCGTGCTGTCAATATTATGCTCGATTCTGGAGCCACATGTAACGTGGTCAAGCCAGGTTTGTTGCAACGTATCCTTTCCGAAGTGACAATTCAAGTTACTCGTTTTGACGGCACGAACACCATCAAGAAAAAAGTGAATAAAGGCGTTGCCAATATATCCTTTGATGGGTATCATTTTTCGGACGTTCCTGTCATTGAGTGGCCAATGAACAATTCCCATGATGTAATTCTGGGCAAGCCTTGGTTTACTACACATGAGCCGATTATCAATTGGCGTACGCATCTCGTTTCATTCGATAGTGGTGAGCTTCCAAACGGCGACATGATTGCTCCGGTCCTTATTTCCTCTGCCGAGTTTTCGAAAAAGTTAAAGACCGCCCATTACGAAGAAATTTTTCGAATTAAAATTTGTCAGGTCTCCGAATCGGAAGTTCCTTGCGAGCAAAAATTAAAGACGTTGCTCGATTCATTTACAGATGTCTTTCCGGACAAACTACCGAATTCGCTTCCTCCGCATCGTTCTGTGGAGTTTGAGATAAACATGCAACCGGGCGCTCGACCGAGTAATCGTCCGCCGTTTCGCCTCTCGCAAGTTGAACAAACAGCCTTACAGAAGTTCGTCGAGGAGAATCTTTCCCGGGGGTGGATTGAATTATCGGACTCACCCTGGATGTCGAACATATTTGGCATTCCCAAAAAGGACCCAACCACGGGAACTAGTTTGTCGCGCTCAGAATGGATCCGTTCCGGGAACTCCAATGTGCTGTTACGTTGGGTTATCGACTTCCGTTATGTCAACTCCCAGTCAGTTGTACCCAAAATTCCATAACCGCGAATCGATGAGTTATTCGATAAGATGCAGGGTATGAGCTTTTTCACAGTCATCGACTTGGCCCAAGGTTATCATCAAATCATCATCATCGTATTCACCCGGATAGCAAGAAGTACACCGCGTTTCGTACGTCTAACGAGACCTATCAATGGTGCGTTGCTCCAAAGGGCCTCGCGGGAATGCCTGGAATTTGGTCACGCTTAATGCGTGTTCTTTTCGGGAAATTCCCATTCGTGGTGGTCTATTTGGATGACATATGCGTGTTTTCTGTCACTTATGAGGAGCATTTGGAGCATTTAGCTCTCGTTTTTGCCGCCTTACGCACCGAAAAACTCTACGCACACATCGGGAAGTGCAAGTTTGCACGCAAGGAGGTCACCTTTTTGGGGCATACCGTTTCCGGCAAAGGGTTGGCTGTGGATACTACCAAGACAGAGGCAATCGCGAAGTGGCCAACACCGCTCTCAGTCAAGGAGTTACAAAGTTTTCTAGGCCTTGCAGGCTATTATCGCCGCTTTATCCATCAGTTTGCCGACATAGTCCTCCCGTTAAGCCATCTGGTCAAGAAGGATACGCCATGGGTCTGGACCGCCTCGCAAGAAGCTTCCTTCTTACGGCTGAAGGCTGCCCTCCAATCGGCACCTGTGCTTACCTTGCCCAACTTTTCTCGCCCGTTTGTTCTGACGACAGATGCGTCCGGGTCGTGTGTTGGGGGGGTTATCTCAATTTTTGGGTGGTCACGATCATCCCATAGCTTTTTATTCCAAAAAGCTGGGCGTGCATGAGCTTAACTGGCCTGCTCACGAAAAGGAGCTCTTTGCCATCAAAGCTGGGTTAGACAAATGGCGTCATTATCTTTACGGTCATCAATTTGAGATTTTTACCGACAGTAGCGCCTGTTCTTGGCTGCTTCACCACCCTAAAGTATCTCCCAAGCTAGCTCGGTACTTAACCACGTTTTCTCAGTATACGTTTACGATACACCACATTAACGGGGCATTAAACGTCGTAGCTGATGCGCTCTCGCGTCGGCCTGATGATACATTGGCAACGACAATACGCTTTCACGAGTGTGATTCCAATTGTCAACAACGGGGTTCGCGTTTACGTTGTTCTCCCTCGGCGCCACCTCTGCCCCGGGAGGGGTGTGAGGGGATGAAAGTTGCGGCCTTATTGGCAACGTCACATGTCGAGCTGTCACCAGACGTTTGTAAGATGTTTCAACAAGGTTATCAAAGAGATGCGGAATTCAAAGAGGCATGGTATCATCCGGAAACTAGTTCACTGTTCGTGAAAAACGAGGAGCTACTGTTTTTGCGTTCAGCAAATAAGCTCACGCGCCTTTGCGTTCCAAACAACAATCCCTTGAGAACTCAAGTCATATCGGAGTATCATGACTCATTCATAGCTGCTCATCCTGGCACTCGCAGAACATTCTTGCGTGTTGCGCAATGGTACTATTGGAAATCCTTGCACAAAGACATCAAAGAATATGTCAGAACGTGTGAAACCTGTGCACGTTGGAAGCATGACAACCAAAGAAAAAACGGATTACTCATGCCAATTCCTATTCCCGATGCATGTTGGCAAGTAGTGTCCATGGACTTTATCACGGGGCTTCCTATTTCAAATGGATTCGATGCCATTTTAACGGTTGTCGACAAGTTTTCAAAACGCACAAAGTATGCAGCGGTGCACGTCAAGGATGATGCTCAAAAAACAGCGAAAGTGTTTTTTGACAGTGTGGTGCGTCACCATGGTCTTCCAGAAGCCATCATCAGCGACAGAGATAGCAAGTTTACCTCGATGTTTTGGAAATCTCTAATGACAACCATGGGTGTTCGGTTAAGTATGACCACCGCCCATCGGGCCCAAGCCGATGGACAAACGGAACGACAGAATTTAGTCGTCGAAGATGCTCTTAGATGCATGGTATCATACCATGGCACCGATTGGACAGAGCATCTGGGAAGTATCGAGTACGCCCATGCTACACTCGTTAGCGCATCAACAGGATACTCTCCCTTCGAAATTGATACGGGAAGGAAAGAACGGACACCATGGGAAAAATCGCTGGAGTAAAAAAATCCCCAAAAGGAGATTGACGTACAGGCTAAAGAGTTTGTGGAAGCTCGAGCAAAGATAATCGAGCAAGCTCGTAAGAATCTGCTTAAAGCCCAAGCTACGCAAAAGCACTACTATGACCAAAAACGCCGCCTTAACCAAGTCGAATTTAAGGTTGGAGATCTAGTAATGTTGGATACGCGTATAGTATCGTTGAAACACGCCGCCAAAGACATGGAAACAAAACGGGCAAAGTTTGCGGCAAGAAAGATTGGGCCATTTGAGATAATAAAGATGATAAATCCAAACGTGGCAAGACTCAAGTTACCACAAAGTATGAAGAAGATCAATCCAACATTTAACGTGGATGTGCTGTCAAAATATGAGCCAACGCCTGAGAGGTTTCGTAGTCGACCTATACCGAAAGCGTCCAAATTCGTGGATAACGACACCGCGGATAAGCTTCAAGTTATCGAGCGCCTATTGAAGAGAAGTCAGTTTAATCGCCAACCACACTGGCACGTCCAATGCAATGGAGAAACAGAAGAAGAAGCAAGTTGGGAGAAAGAGAAGAACATTCGCCATGTCTTCCACTGGAAGGATCTCGTCGCCGATTTCAAGCAGCGTCAACGAGAGATCAAATCGGGGAGGATGTCAGGACCAGTCATTTAGCCTGGACCTCAGGACCAGTCATTCAGACTGGACCGCAACCAGTCATTTTATCTTTGACTTAAACACCATTCATTTTTCTTATTGCATTTTTTATATGGGTTATACTAAAACTAAGTATAACATGTTTGCGCAAGTAGGATAGGCGATACCATTAGGTGTGGGTTACACCAACAAAACTAATGGTTAGGAAAGGTTAAATAAAATTCAGTCTTTAATTTTCCCACCAACGGCTCAAGTCCTCACAACTAGTACATGGTACATGGTACATTAACGTGGTCTTAAAGGGGGCACGGTCAAAGGGGTGCGAACATCATCACCCTTACACTCCAACCTTCTAATGCAATTAAACCATACAAATTAGAAACTTCACCCCTTACATTCCAACCTTCTAATACAATTAAACCATACAAATTAGAACCTTTGTATTAAATTTTGATCACGGGACAGTGTCTTTAGGTACTGGTACTACATGCTACGTTAACGTAGAGGAATCTCAGCTAAGTTCGTATGTCAGTGCCGCCAATTTCTGAATAGGTATGACAGCGGTATTTGCGATACAGAGCTGCACTTACCACCTACGAAACCCATTCGCAAAGCTGGCTTTTACGAGCACTTTCGAAGCCAGCGTGTCTCATCATTGGTTGTGTCATACCCCTCGCTTTTGTATGCCAAAGATCTCCCTTCATAGCTGATTCTTCATGTCTTTAATGTTTGCCCATGGACGGAGTATAAGCTTTTTGCGACGCTCTCGAAAATCCTTGACAAAAATACGAGTGGCCGCTCTCCGTCCAACCACCGGGAAATGAGCGCAACATCTTGGCCTCGCTCTTCTTTCATCCAAACACTCACTTTCAGGCTCGTAAAATTTCCGGGGCAAGGTAGAAAAATTACAACCAATAAAAGCAGAAATGCAGTTTTATCTAACTTGAGAAAGGATAGGTCTTGTATCCATCAATCAATTTCTTATGAAAAGCTGCTTCCATGTATTTTCTTCTCATTCGAGAATTCGACGAAAGATGGTAAGATTATTTTTCGCCATTGTTGGCATCGTCGGAAAAGTCTTTCATATCGACGTCGACGAGAACGAAGTAGTAGCCCAGATAAAGGACACGATCATTACTAAAATCTTGCAGACTGTCACATGCGACGCGATGAACCTGACTCTCTTTTTGGCAAAGACCACGAGCGGCGAGTGGTTGCCAGACAATGAGACTCTGGACGCGGTGCTTCGGAGTCGAGATGTCTCTGTGTATGTGAAGATGCGTGGGTCGTGGAAGCTGTCCAAACCAAGCCTCTTTGGGCCGAACGTGTCGCTCGGGGAGGAAGTGGCTCACGTGCTGGTGGTGGTTCCGGAAGTGCAGAACATGAAACGAGAAACGAGAAGGCGGAAGACAGAAGAAAACGTACCCCTGAGGATGCTGTGGCAGTACTCGGAGATGAAAAGGAATACCTTTCCTTTGCTGGATGAGTTGA
>MIQA02001954.1:15935-52149 GCA_001887855.2 Sclerospora graminicola | reverse complement strand
TGGAATCGCTAAGCGCGAATCTCGCACTCAGATTGAACAACGCTAACTAGACAGGACAAGCGCATCTGCTGTACAATGCGATACTACCCGAAGTTGATAGGATACCGCCGCGAAACAAGCTTGGTGTTTTACAAGAGATGTTGAGCACGGACTTACGAAGAAACCAACGTGTGGAAGACTACATCAACGACATGGCGAATCTTGCCGTGGAATAAGAGAAAGCTGGTGGGCCAATATCGGATGAAACGTTTGGTGAGATATTACTGACAAGAGCAGCGAGATTATATACTGAATTGGGTAACGAGTGCTCAAGAATGAAGGCCCTGAATCGTGGCGCAGAATTAACGCTGGCTCAAGTAAGAAATCGACTATTCCGAGCAGAAAGGATGCATGACAAGTCTTGAGTTTGCAGAAGATAACCCGGTGGCAACAAGACAAGATACTAACCTAGAACCGGTCGAAGTGTACATCGAGGGTCAGGGGGGGCGGACTCCACAACGAAACGTGTACAAGACACGGATATACGACCTACAAGAAAAAGGAAGCCAAATTCGAAGTACAAGGACAACGTGCAAGTGTATCATGTGGCATCCAAGAGGGAAAGGAAGCAGAAGCTAACGCAGAGCGCATATGAGAGCTCTGTACTAGTGACACAACCAAAAGCCAAGCTTCTCCCAGATGATATCAAGGTACCACAGACCTGCAAGGACGCTATTGCTGATGAGCTGTACGCAGACTACTAGCTAGCTGCTATGCATGAAGAGATGACATCACTGAAGAAACATGACGTATGGATATTAGTACAGCACAGGGCGAACCGCACAGAACAGAATGTTATCACAAATCGATGCGTGTATGCACACAAGAAGGACGAGCAATGCTACGTCAAACGTTTTCAGGCACGGCCAGTGATTCGTGGATTTAAACAAGTCTATGGCATAAATTTTTACGAGACATATGCACCAGTGATCAGATTTGACACTATTCAAACGGCATTATACTTTGCGCTACAACGAGGATGGGCAGTACTACAATTTGATGTAAAGACAGCCTTCTTACATGGAGACTTAATTGAAGAAATTCTCATGAAACAGCCTAGCGGCTTCGTAGAAAACAAACAAAACTATGTGTACAAGCTAGTGAAGGCTCCATATGATTCAAGCAGGCTCCTAAAGTATGGATCGCAAGCTACATGACCGGCTACGACGTCTAAACTTTGTTCGAGTCGAGTGCGACTGGGGTCTATACGCCAGATTCCAAGAGGGGGAGATTGATATGCTGCTCACTGTAAACGTGGATGACCTACTGCTCATGGGAAATGAAGCTGATTGCGATCAAGTAAGGATGCAACTCAAGGAAGTGTTTAAACTGGTAGATCTTGGACCAGTCAAGTATTTATTGGGTACAGATGTGACTTTAGACCGACATGCCAAGACTATATTCTTCAGTAAAGAAGCATACGTTGTGGAACTATTAAAGCGGTTCCATCTGGCGATGTGTAACTCAGCGCCAGCGCCAGAAGCGGCGACATATACCGTCACTAATAAGAAAGATACTCGTGGACAGCTATACCGAGAGGCTGTTGGAGAACTGCAGTACTTCGTACCGGGCTCACGGCCGGACATTGCGCATTCTGTGAGAAGGTTGGGGAAATATTTGAGCAACCATACCGCAGAACACTATGCACAAGCGAAGCGAGTTTTCAGATACTTACAAGAACCAGGACTTGGGGTTGCTGATGGTGATACGCCAAGGACCTATAGAAGCCGTTGAGCTAACTGTCTACACGGATGCCGACTATGCTAACAATAAAGAGGATCAAAGCAGCATCAGCGGCTACGTAGCAATGATGGATGGAGATTTGATCGGCTACGGATCACGTAAACAAGGAATCAATGCACTAAGCACCATGGAAGCTGAATACTATGCGATGCATGAAGGTGTTAGGGACATGCAGTGGGTACACAAGTTATGCAAGGAGTTAAAGGTGAAGACACAAACACTGAAGATATGTTGCGACAACATGGCAGCCATATACCTTACGAAGAAGCCTGGTAAACATCATCACGTCAAGCGCATTGAGAACAAGTACGATTTCGTGAAGACATTGACACAAGAAGAAAGGCTTAAGACGGAACATATGCCGACAAACAATCAAGTGGCAGACATAATGACCAAGGCACTAGAGCGTGTAAAGTTCACGCGTTTCCGAACGATGTTAAGCGTCATGCCACGCAGGGCGAAGGCAGACGACCAGTTTCAAGACGATCAATTGAAGCAATTAAAGGAAGAGCAACTACAGACTTACATGCAGGGCGCGTTTAAGTGACGGGTAGAGGCAGGGACCCAGGCACCGTCCTTTGGGTGGGACTCAGAGCTTTTGAGCACAAACCTTACAACATTGGATTCCTTCCAGTCACCTGTTGAGGGGGAGTGTTAGATATCCGGTATCCGGATAGCGACCAAGTAGCTGTAAGGACACCTAAAGAAAGGAAAGACACACAAGACGCAGGGACGTCTCGGAGGTGTGACGCAGGGCGTCAACCGCAGGGCGGTTATAAAGAAATGAGAGATACCCAAGCCACAGGGACGCAAGGAGGTGTGACGCAGGGAGGGCGATTACAAACATTATATTACGCAGAGCATCCAGACACAAGGCGTCTACCGCAGGGCGGTTACGAAGTTGAAGGCAAACTTCAACTTTAACTTATATTAGGAATTTGTATATGCATACATATATATATTCATGTTTAACTAATAAAAAGAGGGCGTACCATTGCGTCGAACGCCTCTTTTTGTACTTGTCATCTGACCAATCGCAGTGCGTGTAGCGACGCATGCGTCAAAAAAACGCTTTGGGGCCTTAGTGACTGGCTTTGGTGCAAATCTCCACTTTATAATCTTATAACCGCCATGTGCCATCCTCTCTCGAAGAAGTACAGACGCATCGCCATCACGTAGCTGTTCCGGACAAACACGACGCGCTCTTGCTCTAGATATCGCTCACACGCGTAATATCTCATAAATATTGCGATCCGATGAGCCTCTGAGAGCTCAAAAGGCAACCTGAAAAATGAGATTTGAACGATCTTTTCAATCGATTGCGTTCACATGTCGTAGACATGTCGTAGACCATGTATTCTATTCCAGATTGCAGAGTGTAATGCATACCATGAGAAGGGAACAAGTCGGACTTCTTCAGGGGGAAACGAAATGCCATTAGGTTCGCACTTAAACTTTAACCCCCTTTGAGTTCACGTAATACTGAAGATAATCCGTGCGTAGTGAATATAGTGTCAAATTCTCTAAGCTGCAGCTGAAGACTGCAATTCAATAGTGTAAAAAATTTCACTGCTGGATAGGGCAAGAGGTCGAGGGTAGAAGTGGATTCTAAAATTACCGTTGCTGTAACGTCGCAGCTTCAAAACTCCATGCGACTTGACGCTGACCCCATAATTGATTGTGAAACGCTTTAGAGATCAAACCCGAGAACGGTATGACATGTGGAAACAAATCGCTCAAATAATTGTATGCGCAACTGTATAATCGCGTGTGTTTAAAACCTAGCACGAAACGCCGAGACAAGGGAACTCTCATTGTGAATACCTATCGTCAAAATTGTGGGAAGGTGCTTGAGGTAGCGAAAAAAAAGCGTCTGGTTAGTGAATGTGGACAAGGTTTAGGTACTAGTACTACGGTCGATAGGACCCCGAAGTCCACAGCGTTTCCAATCTCGGACACCTTGTGCGATCATGTTGTAGTAACTTTCTCGTTCTCTTACCAAAAGGTTTTAGACATATGTAGCCGTGTAACTTCGCAAGATGTCTACCGTCTTTGTCTGGAAGGCATTTGCCAACTTACTTTTCCCCACGTACATATTTTGCCATGTCAGGCGCGTCGGTCGCTTTTCTTCCCGCAAATTTCCTCGATTTTAGTCAACCTGATCCTAAAAAATTCGATATTGAAGCTAAAACACCTGGTTTTACGATAAAGTCGCGTTGTTCACGACCTGCCAAGAATGTAACCGCATTCGCATTCGTAACATGTCTAACACTAAGTATCTTGGTTCTTACAACGGGGATGCAGATAGTCCCACAACGGGCTACGTTTGATCCTCATTGCAGTCCTGCGACTATCGATATCAAGACTATCACCTACCGGTCTAAGCACCGATTTTACTCGATGATTAAAGACATAAAAGCGCTTCCAGCTCCACTTTTTCGTGAAAAGCACGAGGTATTGTGTACTCGTTACACGCTCAAGTCGGAGTATTGTCTGCCAATTACAACTCGAGACGATGCGGTCTTTTGTAATGGTGCTGATCGTATTGATTTACTTATCCGACAGTCTCCGTCGACCTTGTGTCTTGCTAGTGTTCTACACTTGATACTCTCTGATGTATTTGAAGAGTTGCAAGAAGTGAATGCGTTTCCAAGTATTTACTTTACATCAAGGAACTTGGAGTCACAAGATACTAGTCTCTTAAACGCTACTATTGCGTATAATAGTGACATTACACTTGGTGCCTCGTTCGACACGGCATTGCAACAAAAAGGGTACCATCTTTTCCAACATGATGATAAATGGCAGGTTTGTGTCGCACCAACTCATCCTTTGGCTTCGCATTTGTATGATCCGAAGCATACAATATCAAATGACATGGATTTAATCCCTCATATTGATCTCCTGAATAGAACCGAGATAATATCGGATACTCTCACTGTTTCTCCCCATATCGAAGAAAACTGTTCTCCGGATAATATCGATGTAAGAAACAGTGAGTTTCAAAAGACCAATCGTTTTTACGCAATGATGGGGGCAATAGAGCCACTTCCACCTCCTGTTTTTCAAGGAGAGCATAAAACGTTATGCAGTGATCAAGACCGTGACAATCGTGGCTTCCACTATTGTTTGCCTATCACAGGACTCAAAAATTCTAGCTTTTGTGCCGGCGCTGATCGAATGGATTTACTTGCTCGTCCTACACGTTCTACTCGATGTTTTGCTTCCATTTTACACTTGCTACTCATGGATGTTTATGACGAGCTGGAAGCTAATGGATTAAATCCACTTTTAACATTTGGTACTCTTTTAGGTGCCATACGCAATGGCTCCGTAATCCCGTTTACTGAAGACGTTGACATTGCGTATTCTGGCTCTATCATTTCCAATGGAGCGTTGGGTGAAGCTTTATGGAGAAAAGGGTACCATCTCTTTAAGTACGGTATCTGGAGGGTCTGTGTCGCTCCTATTCATCCACTTGCGTCGATCTTGTACGATCCCGAACAGCCAATACCAAATGAGTATGAAGTACCATATGTGGATTTGTACTCGATGAAAAAGCTGTACCGGTATGCCAACGAGTTCTGGAAAATGGATGAAGCCAAGGAATTAATCCCGAAAGATCAGATCGAACCATTCTCCCAAGTGACGATCAATGGATTGCCTTTTAATACGATTAGTGATCCTCATTCTTTGCTAATGAAAGAGTACGGTAGTGAATATATGAAACCACAATCCAGGGAATTATAACACGTATTTCATTTTATTGAAAAGATTAACCTAAACTTTCAGTATAGTGCGCTAAAAAAGGGATCCCTAAGATTACTTTTGACTCGCAAAGGCAATCGTAAATCTCCGTTAACAGGCTATCAAAACCTAAACTGATTTTTCGCAGTGATTGGCTGCTTTTAATCAACTTTGGCCTCCGGCTTGATGTTTTTTATACGACCCGTGGACCAAAATTTCTGGAGGCGCTCGCTCTAGCTGTTGATTGGATCGCTAAATGTACCACTTTTATGAATTTTGGCGAATCCAATACGAATTGAATTCATTGGGGATGTGTCATTGGCAACAAATAAGAGTTCATAGGGGACCCTGCATATCAGCACCCCGCATACAGATGGGGTGCACATGAACAGTACTCAATACATGGTCGTTAAACAAAGACAGAAATTTAACGAGCATGTATCATATGTGTAGCTGTTTCACTAGTACTTGGGGAAGAGTCAATCAATGCAGGGGGGGGGTCTAAAAAGCAGCCTTATGTTTTGCATCACCGCATAGAAGCTGATAGAATGATTCACAGAGCAGGGACAAATATTAAATTGTGGTCCACACTATTTGTAGTCTATATTATCCGAGGATAAAAAAACTCCGGTGGGGATAATAAAAACTCCGGTGGGGATAATGTCTCCCAAAATAAATATTCCATTCACTTTTCATACCTTGTAGATGACTCGTATAAGTGTACATTTCATATACAGTTACACCTTCTTTAAGTAGCACACTCCGTGTGGTCCAGATATAAACACGCCATCTATGGGGGGGATAAGGTACGGTACTACTTCAACTTGTGTACGTCCTAAACAATGATTGAGTATATGTCGAAGGTTTTTTCGCTGATTGCTTACATAGTCGCTTGTGCTTTTTCAGAAATAGAGGTACGTAAACAACTCATCCCGACATTAAATGCCAGAGCTCATTTTGCGAGGGGTAGATGATATACTGGGCAACGGTTGGTAATGGCAGGTCCGACAGGTAAATTCTATCCGTGGACAAGAAATATTTCAACCTGCCAAAGCAATTTCTTTCTGAATCCGACACCAAAAGCATCCATAGGTGATAAGCAAATATGTTTGAAAAACGCTCAAACGCCACGATAGTAACAATATTGATACCCGGGGCCTTAGCCACACATAAAAAATGATGAGGCTAACAGAGCAGCTCATAGAGGCGGTAAGGACCACCAAATGGTAGCAGTAAGTGTGAGACGGCTTTACTGAAAGAATATTCACTTTTTCTTGCCTCACTAATACAGAATTGCTGTAATTGTAAAGAAAGGAAAGTGAGTACGCGGAAAATGCGGCTGAACCCGTAACTCCTCTTCTTAGCAACTTTCTGGATGAACCTAACTGGGTGACATATATTCTTCAAGCAGTTGCAACATTTTTCAGGTGCGAGACTTTTCGATTCTTTGCTCAAGCGAGCCGCCGAAGGATCTTCCTCTTCAAGATTGTCTCTACATTACAAAGCCATCCATGGCTGAAGTGGTGACCACTTATGAAATGACCCAGGAAAAGAGGGAATTCGCTCGTCCATACAAAAATACAGTGTGTTGATTGGTGCAGATACTTGTTGGCTCAGATACAGGATTTGTACGAAATAAGGGAGTTCTAATTGGGAGGTGAGACTGTACAACGTCAGGTATGAAAAGTGAAAGGAATATTCCAAAACGTGACTCAAATCCAAAAACTTCGTCAAAAGCTGACTCAAATGTGGTTTTATATGTTTCCATCGCAATATCCAATTGCTATTGGGACCCACTAGACGCGCACACCAGGGTTTCGAGTCCTTGCCAGATTGCAAATTGCACCCCTGCAAATTGCATGCAAATTGCAGGTGCAATTTATCGCTGTTATAAATCACACCCATAATTTCAGCTGAGGGGAAGGTAAACAAGAGTCCCTTTCTGGCTTGATTGGGGATTTGAATGTAAGGTTCTTAAGCTAATACCGAGTTGATATAATCAGACAACCTTACCCTTAACCGGAGCCGCATGCTTGCTTGTTCCCTGTCATTATCTTCAATCTTCACCCTTTAGTCTAATTTACCACCAGCCGACTAGCGAGTGACGACGAGCGCGACTTGCGGCGTCGGTGTCGCCAAGAAGGTTTCATTAAACCTAGAACCTCGTCTTCCTACTCCTTTTCCGGTCGTCACTGTTCCTCTTACCTGTTGCTGGTGTCTCCTACCGTCTTCTTCTTCCTTGTGAAGAGTCTAGCCAGTATGCTGTCCCTCCACATTGCTCAATCACCCGTTCCAGCTCCTTGGCTATATATTGTGCAGTATGTCTCTCAGTGCCAGATGCCACTGCTTCCACAAAAAAGGGCCGAGGCGATGTTACCATAAAGTTAATAATGGACTCCTTCCTCATGTTGCTCCATCCATCGGAAACACAGGTTAATCCACCCCTGCTTTCTTTTATGCGTTGCTCCACGCTCTGCATCACATGATCGCATGTAGTATCAAGCAGTCTGCCTCCTAGAACTTCATCCGTGTTAAGCTTCTGGAAAAAAACGTTCATACCGACAGTCCTTCTTAAAGACGCTTAAAGATAGTCCAGAGTGATACATTCACTCGGCAAATCGCGGTGCAGGTCCTCCATTTCCTCCCTTGCCAACTGCGCTACGCCACTCTTTGCACGCCTGGCAGCTCTAATGCCCTGCTGTTGTTGGGATAAGGTCCTTCTTGTCAAGCCCGACGGATCGCCGCCGGTCCGGCCAGCAGCAGAAGAAGCAGCATCAACGTTATCGTTGCCGTCATTTGTGTTAACATCTCCTCCGTTGTTGTTGGAATTGTTTAACTTGCTGGCTATTCGATTTGCTGCATCGCCACGCACCTCTGAAGGGACCTCCTTGCAGCTATTAGCTAGATGCTGTCGTATCCTCTTAGCATCTTTGGTCATCAAATGACCACAGAAGTTACACTTGGCGTTTTGTATCCCCCTCCTGCCGCTGATGGTACCAGCTCCTCCTTTGCCCCCCCCCCTCCCTCGCCACCAAGATCGCCATCCTCATCATAAGTAGCAGTGTAGTGCCCAACCCCAGGACTTCGGCTTTGGCGTCTGGACTCAACGAAAGTTGGAGTGACGGCAGTGATCACCGACAGCGCGGCCAATATGAAGGCTGCATGGGACATCCTCCAGAGAAAGTACAAGACCATACTTTTTCTCCCTTGTTTGTCACATACCTTGCAACTTCTTGTTCAGGATCTCTGTAGAGTACGTCGTAGCGAAGCACCTAAACCAAGCTAAGAAGGTTGTGAAGTACTTCAGAAATAAGCAGATCCCAGCATCTAAGCAGATCCCAGCATCTCGTTTAAGAGAAGAACTCCCACAAGCTGGTGTCAGAGCAAAGTCCCTGAAGCTGCCTTGTAAGACACGATGGGGTTCTCAGCTCATCATGCTCCAGTCCTGATCGACGCCAAGCGAGGCCTTCAAGGGGTACAAGAGATCGCAGACTGTGCAGGTTATACTGGAGGGGACCAATGGGATATATCTACTTTAGACCTTGTTGGGAGCTCTTGGTTCTGGAGGGGCGTGGCTGAGGTAATTCACATTCTTAGCGTTTCAGTCAAAGTTTTAAATCACTGCCAAGGTGATCACCCGGTCTTGGTGGAGGTAGAGGCCATTAGAAAAAAGATAGAGGACCATTTACGCTCACCCAATTTTGGTGATGGCAAGCTCATCATACCAGATGAAGACAAGAACGTAGCCAAAGAGACACTTTGCTCTAGACTAAAGATGATGGACCATCCAGTGTACATCCTTGCCGATATTATGGACCCGCGAAGATTGGGACAGCGCGTCGAGGACCAGGATCGGCGGGAAGCATCGCTTCGATTCCTGTCTACGATATGTGGAGGTGATAAGCAGGCGGTGACAAAAGAAGGTTTTTAGAGCTTGAACGAATACCGGCTCCAGATGGGCCCGTTAAGGCCTTTTATATAGGAGCAGCTACAAGAAAACGGCACTACGCTCGACATGTCACCTTTTGAATGGTGGCTTACTTTACCACCTATGGTTCAAAGGTCTTGTGCCCCTTTGCGTGCCATAGCATTGAATTTTCTTCCCATTCCTGCTTCGTCTGCAGCGACTGAGATATTCTGGAGCACGTTTTCTTTCGTACACAACAAGATAAGAAACAGACTAAGGAATGAGAAGTTTGTGCATTGCTATAGAACTTGAGGTACCTGGATAACGCTGAAGTGACACGATTCTCGAACGCTCGCAAAAGAAGAGACCGGAATGAGGCTATACCAGATTGTGACAGCAGCGACGATGAAGCCGCTACCCCTGGTGCAGCGGTGGTAAAGCAATACCTCCAGATCTGGGAGGGACACTTTCTTCTTCTGATGATCCTTCGAATTTGCTTTCGTCTGTGATGATGATGATGATGACGGGAGCGAAAGCAGTGACATTAACAATAGTGACTCCTCCGCTGACAATTAATGGGAGCGAGAGCATTGACATTTACAATAGTGATTTTTATGCTGTAATTTTTTCTTCTTTGTTGTAGACAATAGGGAGAAGTACCATTTCTTTCAGCAAAAACGTCGTCATTCTTCACTTCTTGGAGGCTGATAATGTTACCGAGTCAAAGCATAAACGATTATTTTCATGCACGGCGCATATAGAAGAGGTTCTTGACGCACTGACAATTTATTGCTTCTCGTCATTCGCTGCTCCAATGATAGGATTTTTTGAGCCGGATAATTTTAATTTCAATAGGTGTTTTGATACTCATCGATTGCACTCGGTACATGCAGTTGACTTCATTTTAAAAGTTTATCTTGGAGGGGAAGCAGCAAGAATTTCTCAAACGTGGTCGAGAAAAGATGAAAACTGCTGCCAATTGCTCAACGAAAATGCAAATACCGGCACAACGCTTTCGGTAGGAGCCGAAATGCTGGAAGGGAGTTTCCTGTTTTAAAGTGCTAGAGCCGCTACGACAAGAAGAGGTACGGAAAGAAGCAAGAAATGTGAAAATGCGTCGGAAGCTACAAATTGGCGTCTCTCACTTGTTGCATGCCATCAAAAACAACGCTTCTGGCACTATGGACGCCACTTGTGAGTTGATCATAATCTTTGATGCCAGTATTCAGTTCTGATTCTACTACTAAAGTTTAGGACGTATGTCAATCCCATTCTTTCCAGCCAAGTGCGCTCTTTTGTGCTGTTTGTCGATTTTTTATCTGTTGTAACTTGATTTCTGTAGAAGTCTGCAGATAAATTGCTACCTGTGAAAACGGAAACTTGAGCAACAACAACGAGAAAAGAAACAACATGAGCAGCGGCAACGTGAACAACAGAAATTTAGACAGCAGCATGTTGAGCAAGTGCCAAGTCATGGGGAAACTGAGCTTAGACCGCGGATACCATCTGTTAAAGCGGACAAGTCTTTATCGTCATCCACATTATCTATGCGCTTCACACTTCTTCAATCGTAAAGGGTGCGTCTACTCCACCCACGCGTTCGCCTATTCCTGCTGCCTGATCGGAAATTGATCACTATTATCAGGAGGGCAGTCAAGCAGATAGCGGTCATAAAAGTCCATCTTCCCCGAGCTCTCCAGTAACATCGAAGAATTGCGCAAACACAGAGCACCATGTAATAACGAATGATACTTCCAGTGTCAACTTTGATATATCACCCAAAACCGGTGTGTTACCGAGGACGCAAAGCTTAAGAATCCATCTAACATATCGTCAAAGATTGGAAGCTTGCCGAAGGTGAAAAAAGCACCGTTAACTTCACCCATCTCGCCGTCTGTTCCACCTGATATCACGGATACAGCAAGCAACATGGCAAAGACTCCACTCTGACCCAGCATCTATTCAGTACTCTCGCACCGAGGCGGAGGAAGAGTCTGTCCTCTCGCCGAAGAAAAATCCCTTTGAAGATGATCAAGGTAAACGAAGCCGAAACAGTAGCGAAGAGCTGCGGCATATCCAAAACTCGGCAACTTATTTCCGTGAAGAGGAGAAAATACTCATTTCTCCCAGCAGTTCGACACAATTATCACCGACGGAGCCATGGGATTTGACTGAGCATCTTCCATCGCCCAAAGTTCTAAAAGTGGTGTCAGTTGCTGTGGACAAAGGTGTTGATGTTGGTGTTCCACTATCATGTATCGCTGGCTCTGATTTGGAACGCGAAGAGTTGGATGAAAACCTGAGATTCTTGAGGAAATAGATCATATTGACGAGGCCGAGCTAGTAGAAGAAGGAGAATTGATTGATGCTGTTATGATTGCTGAAGGATTAATGGCCGACGGACCCGATCTTGCTGAAGAAGCCGAGCTTTCTCAAGAAGTAGAAATGACATTGCCATCACTACCCGTAAACTTGGATGAAGATAGCGCAAAAATCGATGTAAATGAGAGATGTTTGCTGCTAATGAAACCGATTTGGAACTTGCCGAAACCAGTGCCTCGGATCCATGGGATTTCGAACCTAAATTTGAGGGTCAGAAGACTCAGCAACAGAGTCGCAAACCTTCATCTTTAAATGGCGAATCTTCGAGTTCTAAGTGCGACTTTGTGGACTCGTCTGACCCTTCGGATGAGCTTTCAATGAGGGTCAAAAGAATCATCAACAGAGTCGCAACGCTTCATCTTCAAATGACGAATCTTCGAGTTCTAAGGGCGACTTTGTGGACTCGTCTGACCCTTCGGATGGGTTTTCAATGAGGGTCAGAAGGCTCAGCAACTGATCAGGTGACATGCACTTGTGGATGCGAAGATCACGTTTGAGTGCCGGCAAGTACAGAAACAAGCATGCGTATTCGTCTACGATGAAATTTCCTGAGTCACCAACTCATTATTGATTAGCATTTCTCAAAAGAAAGAGTTTGATAGAATATAGCATGTAACTTCTACTGTCTCACTACAACAGAAACGGCAAAAGTGAGCAGCCTATCGCTAATCAAAGCGCCGTTATACATAATACGTCGCTCTTGGCGGCTCTATCGGAAATTCTTTTCTCACGTGATATTCACGCAATGTTGCATGCAATTTGCATGTGAGTACGCGACTTATAAAATATGCATGCAATTTCGAAACCCTGGTGCACACACCCTGTACCATAAAGTAGGCACAACGTACCGTAAAGAATGTAACCGTCTTTGCAGCGCAACGATTTCTCCTCAAAAAAGCTGACAATATCTTCTCTGCATTGACCATTCTTTGGCATTCATATAATGGACTTAAGGGGTGTAGTCACCGAAAATGCAAAATCTAAGAGCTGCAAGGGCTATCAAGTAATCAATTAAGAAATGTTATTAGGCCAAAACTGTAATGGGGTACCATTACATAAGTGATATGTTATTGTAAATATCACAGTTTAATTTCATACTTATTGTGTGAAATTAAAATAAGTTATTATAAGCCACCCTGGGAAACAGATTCAGATCAAAATATCGAATCTAAGAAGAGATCTAATAATAAGAGTATTATTAGATCAGCTTTATATTACATGTTGGAATGATTAGTTCAGATTTAGTTATAGTTATTGACTTTAAACCACTCATAATATATTCACTCTTAAACTTACCGTCTTGTGTCTTGGATATATTCATATATATATTCGAGGGACTATTCAATTAATTAAATAGTCAATCTTAAGTTTAATACAATTAAACTATTGAGGAACAAATTACATTTGTTCCTAACCAATTACACGCTTCCTCACTTGCAATTTACACAGTGTAAGCCTGTAACAGCTAGCCTGTTACAAAAGCTCTCTATATCTGCTTTTTATGGAGTCGATATGCTTTAATGCTTCCACTTTACCTCATTGGAAAAATGTCTTTTGACCCTTTAAGGAACTGCTATCCTATAAATGACAGCCTAACCGCTTCTCATATGGCCACAGATTTTTTAATCCTAAATTACTAGTGCTTTTGGTCCCAGCTAAATCATTTTTAGTCAGCAAAATTATTTTATACTCGTCAATTATAAAGCAAGATTGGAGCTATTTGGGTTAAGGTTATATCTAGTTGCTTTTGGGCCAAGCCTAACTATGGTAGTTTAAAAATTGATGTTGTTCAACTGCATCTGGTTCTAAAAGCAAGATGAAAAATGTAATTGGGAAAATTATTTTTTTCTAATTGGGAGAACGAATTATTATATGCTCTGATGTATTTGCTTTATAATCTGGTCTTGCTATGTATGCAAGCAATCTAGCTAACAGTAATTCTGAACTAAGCGAGAGCCACGAACATGCATAAGCAATCTGGATAAAACTTTTAAGTCGGACGAACTAGTCGTGTTATTGAAACAATTGTGTCCGGGCAATCTGGATTATCCTAATTGTAACCGAAAAAATTGTGTTCCGGGACCTTTTTTAAAGAGGATTGATGATAGGCTGCCAAGGAATAATAACTTCTGTAACGCCGATTTAGTTTTGGACTAGCACGCAAGTAGTAATGCACAGGCTAGTCCCAGTTCTAGAGGAGTCTAAATCTATATTGGTACAATTTTATTGCCAGAGCTATCAAAGTTTTATAAAAAACAAGTTGAAAAAGTTTCAAAAGTATAATGATTTATGCATCAGCAAAGTTTCATCAACTTTTCTTACAATCTCTTCTAATTCAGCAAGTCGTCTTCAAAAGTAGTGATATTAGCGGGATCGAGTTGCAACAAGCCCCCGCTCTGCGAAGCTGATGACTTCATTTTTTACGGTATGTTGTACCTACGTTATGGTACAGGGGGTGTGAATCGTAGCAATAAGGGGGTGTGAACCTAGTGGCCCCATTTGGAAAATGGGGAAGTCAACTTTTGCTCCTGCAGGGGCCTACTATTAAGAGCAAAAACTTTACACATGAGTTTACACTACTTTAGGAATAAGGGCAAAGTTCACCTCTGTTCTGGAACAGCTCGGTTGAAAACTGGAGGCATCTGATTGGTCAGATGATCGTCACCATCTCGGTTGGCTCAACTGACCTCGAAGAGGTCGGTTGAGTCAACAGATCCTCGATTATAAAATTATACAGGAATTTTCACCCAAAACACACAGGACACTGTTTTTGCTCACCCATATCACATTTTTTATGAAAGGTCAGTGTGTCTTCTTTAACTTGATTGGCCCTTCGGTTAGGAGCCTCTAACTGAGGTGACTCAAACAAAGGTGAACTTTTCCCTAATAATTGTGTAATTCTAATGCATACCTCGTTTTCCTAAAACTAGTTCAGCTTTAAGGTGACCTTGTCTTCGGCAATTTCATGCATGAGTCGGAATGGTCGGAATGTCGAGCGCGCACAATTTTATTTTTATTTGACATCAGCGGAGGCTACTACTTGTACTAACTAACTCGTAAAAGGTGTCAATACATTCTAAAACTATACTTCCTCTGTCCAGAAATATCAGGCCGTTCTTTTCTAAAATTTGATTTTAAGCAGGGAGAGGTTGTCTGAGACTAGCTGTTTGTACGTTTTGAATTGTGAATCCATGCTGATTGGAGGAGGTCTTGATTTATTTCAAGAGACCCAACGGTTTTCGAGATATGGTCCTTAAAATCAGACACTCCATGGGTCCGCTTTCTCAAAATAACGCAGAAGGATCCGCAAGACCTGCAAAACCTTGGCAGCGGCCCAGCGCTAGAAGGTACGCGCTCATATTTTCTAAGTATGTACAATATTTCTCCTGTCCAATGGTGTGGCCAAGGATATTACCCTAAATTTTACGTTTCTCAGTGCCAAATACGTCGTTTTTGGGCATGATCTCGGGCAAAGCTGGAGGTAGGCACAATTAACGATGGCGCGAGCGGTCGTCGTGGTCGCAGCGACTGAAAATTACGCGCTGATGCGGAATTTGTTGCGACGCTCGCGCAAACCGTCGCACTTACTTCGCTTTTTATCGAACCAACATTCGGACCTTAGCGTAGTGTCTTTAAATTTATATATGAAACCGTACTTAACAACAATTTGGCCTTATATTCCTGGATACTTAACTGTACGCACGGCCTTATATTTCTGGACAGAGGAAGTAAAATGTTCGGTACAATTTTGTAGCCCAGCATATACTTTAGACATTCTCTCTTGAATTTTTGTAGTAGTTAGCATACTAGAAACAAAAGAAGCACCAAAGCTACATCTCTCTGTCAATACTGTACAATGTTCCACTACTCGTTTCGAATGCATTGACCATTGACTTAGTGAGGTTTATTGGAGTCGTCAGTTGCTTGGTTTGTCTTCGAAGAGGCCGAGTTACCCATTTATATATTTATTTTTTCTTGGAGCCGAAGCGACACTATTTTGTGAATTTTGAGCGTTTGTTTTCTCGTTGTGCAGCTACGTTCTTACGCTGTTGGATCGCAGAATCGGCGAATTAAGATCGCTTGACTTGCTTGTTCACATCGTTATTGCATCGCACTGAATATCCCTCGTCCCACACGTGACGAGCTGCTTCCAATTAATTTGGCGATAAAACCGTCGATGAACAATCGTCATCAAATTATGATATAGTAGTTAAAATGACGTCACTTTTTTCATTCCGTCTTTCATTGCTTTCATCTCCAGATGTCCCTCTACCTGACAATTTGAGCTCTTCCAGTTCTGTCGAACAACGTGAACTATTCATTTTTCCAAAACTTTCCCATAAATTCGAGTACTCAGTCTGTGTACTCTAAATTTGAGTACTCAGTCTGTGTACTCTAAATTTGAGTACTCAGTCTGTGTACTCTCCAAGTTTTGCGTCGAAGTTTTAGCGGCTGCGTTAATTACATTTCTTTAAGTTGATTCGATGCCCTCCCCACGTCACGATTACATTGATACAGAACTCAGCCACCATTGTCTTTAAAATTTACTCGTTTTTTGTTGTTCGTTTAAAATCTGTGCAGGTTTAGCAGTGGATACAGCGGATATATATGTCGTAGTAGCAGTTCTCCGGTGCTTTGACTGGTACAGCGTACCTTTTTCGAACCTATCATGGGCTTTACTATCTATTGGTGTGGTTGTTGAGGGTGATTAAAAGGCGCCTTTGTGATTAGTCATTCCTCAATCTTTCTCCGTCTGGTGTCTTGTCTTGTTGGAGAACTGTTTTGTGTTGTTGTGCTGTTGAACTCCATGTGATAGGATGGAATATTCGGTTATCTTGAAGAGTCCACTTTGGGCAAAGGTAGTGCCACATTATTTCTACCTTTTATGAAAATCATGCCAGAGTATTTAACGTTTCAATGCTTCCACCAGTAGCGCAATTATATTTGGACTAGTAAATGATAAAGGAGACGTCTCTACTTCTACCAACTACCTCTTTACATTCGAGATTTGCTTACTGTAATATTTAATCGATCTGAAATTTTTAAGACTGTTCAAGTTACTTAGCACAAGTCCAAATACGCTAAAGGCACCAGAAAATATAATGTAAAATAATATTCAAAACCCGATAATCAATGAATTGAAAATGACATTAGACAAGCTTATACGTTATTTTTAAATTATAGCATCTCAACATGGTTGTTCTGCGACAACTCATCATCACCTCGAGCTTTTCCAGCATAAGCCATCTTATTACAGAGATTTTTAATCCCCGATACTCTTCATGAGATTGTCGATTTTAAAATTTTGTGTCTTGTAGTACAGGGTGTGGTGGAGCGTTTTAAGAGAATCAGGAATAAGTGGACCACACATTGCTGTTGAGTGGTGGCTATGGGAACAACCATCAAGATGGGGCCGTTGATGGGTGGGACAGGCTGATTCTGTTCAGGATGACATATAGGTGATACCGGGCCTTCGCAAATGTGGAAGAAATAAGAAGATACCGTTATCACGCCTAGTCCCAGATACTAACGGACCGGCGAATATCACGGTCGGATCTGGACACCGGTTATTGGGTTGAGTTCATGTGAACATGCGAGACCAGATCGGTCGAGAAAAACATGATGGACAGCATTAGAGACGGCGTGGTGTATCAGGAACGGCAGAGCCCGGTCATTGGAGTGGATCATGGATGATCCAAGTGTCTGAAGTTGATGGGGTATGGAAATCCCGCTCTGACCGGTCGAATAATTTGGTCCCGCCTTAGGATATGAAGACCAGGTATATGACAGAGCATGATATGCGAAGTGGAGAGTTGTATGAGCCTTACCGAACTGGAATAAGCGACAAGGGTCGATGAATCCACCCTGAATCAGCATGAAGAGATCATATCGGGTCCAACTTCAAGAGGAGTGCTGAGTCGGTGTGATCCCTGCGGTCCAACATACAATGAAGGTCGAAATAGGGTTGAGCGAGCGGCCGATGTCGATGTTTTGGTGATCCTGAGGTGTTTCGAAGTGATCTGGGGTTGATTTGACTTTATCACTGTGCTGATCACTGTGCTGATCACGAACCAATCCTGATCAGCCCCGATCAGCTTCCAGGTGTGGCGGGAGAAGAACTTTCAGTCCAGATCGGGTTAGCATGGGGTGAACAGTGCCTGAGAGACCGATCCCGAACTGGTTCTATGCTGATTCCCGAGGAACCAGGGTGGTTGAAGATCGTCAGAGTGTCTGATCGTGATCGGCCCAGAAGTGGTACGGATCAGGTTGAAGATGCGTCGAAGATGTGTTAACGGTGGCACTGGAGCAACTGTGTGACGAAATGGCAAGATTGAAGCCTGAGGTGGGTCACATAAGTTTGTGTATGGTATATTAGGTATGGGATATTGCATATATAATAACAGGTTTTGATTTACCCCCTAAACAAAGAGTCGGTCCGCCACGTGTCGCGGTCATTTGGAGCACAGAGTTAACTAGGTCCCTGTAGCTCAACTTAATTCCCGGTTAAGACGCGTATAGACGCATTTTGGCTTACGGAAGGCCCCCGACGGGTTTTGTTTAGGTTTTCATTCCTCACCCCCTCACGCGCACGTGTTTTGAACACGTTATATTAATTGGAAAGGTTTTGTGGAGATAACGTTGTGTTACTGTGGAAGATCGTGGTTTTCGTGGTTTCTCGTTATCTCTCGTTTCGTTCGCTGGCCTGATCGGACGAAGTTTTCCGATCAGCGCTTTTAGATACTTTAACTAAGTATCGACACTGACTCGTTCTCCGGTGAAGATTCCCACCCGAGGACACCCCCGTCTCGAGAAGGTCATCCCCTCCGACCTGATTTGAATCACCTTTTTCATCTAAGAGTCCACCTGAGTGAGTGTAATCACCGAAGATCAATGGGTACACAAGGTGAGATGAAGTTAAATATAGATTCTATCGTACATGACGACCGGGCAAAAGACCGGGAGGATCGGATTATCATATCCTAATGCCGATCAGGATCAACGGAGTACCCCTTCCGATAGTTGGTCGTCCGGGCTAGTGAGTATCCGAATTCCACCCAAGACTTCCATTCTGGATTTTGAAATCGGCTCCACCACAACAGTCTTCTTTTCGACATCAACGTGGGAGTAGTGGCTTTCATTTCGGTAGACTTGGTTGTTTTTTTTAAGACGGTTTGCCAGTGTTTAAGCGTTGTGGGTTAAGTTGGGGCACTATTGTCAATATGTTGGTATGTACAGCTTAGGGATTAGGGATACGAAAAAATTTCCGACATGTTTTCGAGCTGCCGCTTTTGGTCGTGGAACGTTTGGTCCCTTTGAACTTTCTCTGTATCCTGGTGCCTAATTTCAAACGCTGCAGCAAGGTGGCGCTCTTATTCGACAACTTTCGTTGCTTGAGTCCACTTTTCGTCGAAGGAGTCTGTGAGTGGCGTTAAAGTGCTTGACATGCGCAGTTGCGCATCTTGCACATATTTTTTCACAGTAGAAGCCTTCGAATTTGGCCGAATATTTACGACTGTCACCGTTGTTAAATGTCAACATCTGTCCCGATGCAGACATTTCTGTGGTGTTACCACCTCACCATCGACCTTGTCTTAGCGGTGACTTCATCTTAAGGGGTGAACTTTGAAAACGCAATTCCAGTGTACAACCCTCGCTCGTTGAATAACTATAGTTGCTATTGATTCTCAACCACTGATGCGGCGGTCGACCCTCCGTAAGGATCGTCAGCTCCGTCCAAATTTGCCGTTAGCTTTGGGCGAGTAGAAGACCTGAACGGCTGAAGGAGACTTTAAAATAATCGATCTCTTCACCAATCCCGAAGCCATAATCATGCCAATACTAGCTGAGGTGCAGGCCAGAACGTCGCGACAGTGTGTATCTCATCAATAACAAAAATGCCAGCCTTTAGGATTGCCATAATATCCAACCGTGTGCGTTTCAAGTAAAGCAAAAAATTCTATGAAGTTGCACAAGATCTTGAGTTACAAAGATCTCCAACGGCACTTTTATATTAACGAGCAACTCTCGCGACTAAGATCGCCATCTTGTTAAGGTTGAACAGGGAAAGAGCGATGCGATATAAGAACATCTGCGTCAAGTTTTATAGCCAATGCTTTACACATAAACTCTATAAAAATTTCAATAAGTACATCTTCTGTGCAGCTGAGAAAACCGTTCTAGGCTGTTTTATCGGCAAGAACGGGGCCCGCCCTGATCCCGGAAAGATCAGGGTGATCGTTGAATGGCCTGTTCCAAACATCGTCGAGGAACTTCTTAAGTTCCTTGTCCTCGCATCATATAGTCATGTACACCTTTTTCCAAAGCTGGATTAGTTCCCAACCAAAGACGGATTTTAGATATACATGCAAAGTCGGCAAGAAAAATTGGATGGTTTCGTACTTAGGTGGCGGCATCACATTTTTAGGCGTAAAATAGCCTGGTATATTTTTTAACATTACTCTTTAAGATAACTATTTTAGGCGTAAAATGCTGTTCACAGTGATGTATCCACCTAAGTAGGAAACCAATCCATCTTTGCGAGCAAAAGAATACAAAGATTCCAACTTTGCTTGGCAACAATCCATCTTTGACAAGAAAAGGTGTAGTTATGCAGAATGGATTAGACATTTCAAATTAAGAGCACTGAAGACGGTGATCCCGCTCATGCCATAAATGACGACATCTTCTCGCGGTATCGGCCTCTGTACCAGTATTTTGGCCTCGTTTAGCGTCTTATGAACGAGGACAATTCTCCAATTTGCGTGGATTCATTTCAGAGAAGGTTGGGCTAGAGTGCGTGAGGTAGACTCGCGCATGGGGTCAGCTTTGCGATGACTTCAAATAACTCGCTGATGGCTTTAACTTGGTCACGTGGAAAAGGTCATTGTCACGTGATACGAGTCTGGCACGAGGTTAACCTCATGTCGAGTCCCCTATAAATTGAAAGGAACTTCTTCTATCAGCGTAATCTTAAAGAACATTATAATATGGTGAGTTTGCATCTAGCATCGCGCAACAAGCAACTAAACTTTGGTTTACACACGGTGCATTGGTCCAAGTGTCAACCGTGGTGACAGAAATGAACAGCAGCACGAGCTGCTACACCACTGTCTTCACTCTCTATCCAGTCTACTACTTCTTGTTTCCGAAGGCTACTGAAACCCGTTTTGGAGGAAGCTTAAGTGCGTAAGTGATCACTGGTCAATGCACACTAGCTCAAAATGAATGGCTCGTAGTGATAACTCATTTCGGCTATTCTTAACGCTATACAAGTCTGTCACGATTTAAGTGTATTTTTGTGCTTGATCCTATTATCACGCGCCGTGACGAACTTTTCGTACTTTGACCAAACCCAACAAGTCAGCAAAAATAGTGCTACTCCGTCTTAAAGAATTAATGTCGTACTGAATTAGGCTCGTACTTGAATTAAAGTCGCTGGGAGTCGATTATGATTATCTGGAAAGACGAAAGTAGTGCCACATGTAACATATTGCAGCGGGGGGGGAGAGATGTTTTGTTGACGGTGGGCAGCACCCACTTGCTTACTTTACAGCTCGCAATCGGCAACCATGGCCACTATGGTGGCCATGACCCGCAAGCAAAAACACGACAAGGTGTCAGCTACCGCTTGAGCCAAAATACATGTAAAAAAGTATAAGCTGATCAACATAGTATTCATGCAAACGATACAATGACTGGTCATGTCCATACCGTCTAAACTTCGTCATTCTGAGCATTCCTACCCGTGCATAAAACGATCACCCTTTAAACTATCACCCGGCCTTAACTAAAACCTCTATTACGCTTGTGACAGATTTCTAATCCTGCTACGGCTTGCAATCAAATCCTTCGCTTGCAATATGGACATTGTTTTTTCCTGGGTTTTACCTCTGCGTGCTTTGCACACGGTATGTAAAACGCCGGACATCGCGTGACATCCAGTCCCGAGTTCCGACCCTTAAATAACAAAATATCAATTTGTACTTGACCAGACTATACTTGATAGGATGTCGGAGGATATACTGCACAATTGCAAAATATGAATTTGTAGAGGGACAGACATAAATTTTCATAGGTGGAGCTCAAGTCGATATTACGTGGTGAACTTTCATCATCCAGTGCTATATCACATGTGACCTCAATGGCATTCATTCAGAATATGGGTGTGTGGGTATGTGTGAGCTTGCAGGGGATAGCAGAAGAACAACGACAAACACTTACGCGTGTGGTCGCCAGATAATTGGTCGTCGCTTGTACATCCCCAGAATTGCATCCTGCCCGGCTAGCTTACCTACCCAGGCGGTAAAGTAGTACACCAAAGACCCAGCCAACGTAATCTTGACTCTTGGGTGTCCCGGCTCCGCAACAAGTATAATCGTCCATAGTGAGGAGCAACCCGACTCATTTTTAATCCTTTTTTCTCCTTTTTAGCAACATTCATGACCTTACTGAGGGATCGATCGTATCCGTTCCCGATACACCAAGGTTCTGGTCGCCGTTCCTAAGCCTGTTTTACTCGAGCTGGCATCAAACGATTGTTTTTAATCGGTGGTATTGAAATCCACCAAATTGGCGAAGCATTGAAAGAACCACGGGATTGGTACCGGCTAAACAAGCAATTAGAAGTGTAGTCGACAAAGCACAGCAAAATCTTATCATCAAGATAAAGACCAAGTCTCCAACACGCGATAGTTATAAATGAGAAGAGTCACTAGGTGGCGTGGTAACCATTGGACAACTATTCTGCGTTAGTTGACCGTCAATCTTCCTATGCTTGTGGCCTGTTCTTCATGGTGTTCACACCTTCATGAATCGAGTTGGCATCATATTCAAAACGCTACCTGGGATACAGGGTGGAACGTGCAGCAGAGCTGAGGGGCCTTGTAAGGAATATCTGCACCGAGAAGGTTGAAGGATCTTTAGAAGCAGTCCCAAGTCCCACCAGAGCCTGAATGAGTGACTAGGAGTAGTGTGTACGTCGTCGGCTGTCCGCAGATTCTTTAAGGAACAGGGAACCTCTACTCCAAACATCATTTGAGATGATGAGAGTCCCGAGTGCTCTGATGGAGAGCCCCTGTCGACTTCCGTGACCAAGACCAAAGATATTGTAGCACATCAGCTCTAATGCTGCTTTGTCTAAGCCTCTTCCTCTTTTTTGCCACAGCGGTTGATCATGTTAGCCCGTTCGAAAGCCTTTTACGACGTAGGCGACGAGTATAGGCGCAGACTTGAAGTTACGAGGGGCAGAAGGAGGCCAGCGAATCACTCTGATTGAAAACTTTATATTAAACGTTAGAATCCAACCAAGATGGTTGAATCTGGTATCGAGCCCGGGACCTCCTGGTTTCGAAGATAGCAGTGTCAACATCGGGGACGTATCCCCCTATAGCATTGAGTAGCCTGCACAGAGTTTTGCCAGCCGAGTCTAAAGCTTCCACTGGTCGGGTTACAACTCGTTCCCTACCTAACTGTTGAGCCTCTAGCTAGTGCGACCCACCGGATCATTTTACTCTATCATAACTACGTCTGCACGCCATCGCTGCTGACAAAGAGGCCAATACGACACTGTCGGATGGTTTCTAAATCGTCGAGATGGCTTTCAAACCAAGTAGCAATCTCTAAAACTAAATCGCTGTGGAGGCGCTGTTCATCGGCGCGGATAAAAGCAATCTGTCCATAAGTTCTGACACCCATTGAAGCGTAATGACCTCCCCATTCTTACAAAGCACAGCCTGCAATTGGAACACTAGTGCAGCCGATGCGCGCTAACGACTGCGATATCGAGATTAAAGCAGTGAGAAGTGCGCAAAAGACAACGCAAAGTAGTGCTTATCGAGCTCCAGAATCCATTGCACGTTCACCCACGGTTCGAGCGAATTCTCTGCCTCACTCGCTGCACACTTCGTCGGTGTCACAGAACTTCACCATCGTGCACATAACATTCGCAGGGACATTGTCTTGCTTGATACAGCTATATGACTCAATGACGCATCAGACTTAGAGTGTGAGCTTGCAAGATTAAGATAGAGACGTGTACATGTAGATCCAAAACTACAGCTATGGGTAGTGGAGTGAGGTGCAACGAATTTAGATGGAGTGTTCTGGTGTGGTTAAAGAACTTGACCATAAATCGCCCGAACAATGCTTTACAAAAGCGTCAACTGTGTTCAAAGGCTTGAAGCGCACATGGTCGGAAGTACGAAATGTCAATGCCGCTAGTCAAGCTAAACTTCTTGTCTAAAATGAGGAGCCACATATCATGTTTAGACGTTGCGTTTAGTGGTAGACAATAATAAGTCCAAATAATCCGAAGTCACTGCTACTGATACTCAACGGAATCGAGCAGAGCTGCTTTTCCGGGCTCATAATGGATCACATTGTCACAATTTAGACCGTGAATGAAACCCTGTCGAGTTTGTTCCAGTATCGAGCAATGTTTAACAACGTGGTTTGCACATCAAGTTGGAGGTGACCCCAATTTGAACTGCACAGCAAGAGCAAGTGGTTATATTGAGTCGTGTCGGATGACGGGGCTGAACGTCTCCGTGTAGTCCTCCCCAAACTGTGTGAGACACAAGTCTCGCTTTGTACTCGTTCAGCGATCCATCCACCAACGCCTTGCGGCAAAATAAAACATTTGGTTTGCACATCGAACGTTGCCTGGTCGAAACACTACTTCCGTTTGGTTTCAAACTCTCCAGTTTTTTGTTGATGGCTCATCGCCGTTGCTCAGCATCCGACCGGGACATGGCTTCGTACAGAGTCAGCGCTACCGCTTCTGGGTCCCCTAGGAGTGCAATTTCCTCTTTCACTGCGGTGCTCGTGCTACGAAAAATATAATTGTCTCGCTGGATTGGAACTTACCAGTAGTGTCTCAACCGGTTCGAGACGTCGTCTGGCACATAATCAGTGATCTCCAAGGCCTCCCCCGTTCTTTTCATGTCTGTTTTAGAAGCATTTTCTCATACCTGCTGTTTGCAGGATAGCGCGTGCCATATCGACGACAACGCGGCTGCCGCGCTCTACTTTCCTGTTCTGCGGCGGGTCATATGCGTGCTCAACTCTAGTGTGATCACGCTCTTACTCCAAAGTCAGTGATTACACCGCCAGTTTACTCCCAGGTGTTGTAGATCTTCAGAAAAGCTACGTGTGCCTCATAAACTTCTTCCTTGAGATTGGCGATGTATTAGCGCAGAGTGCGGAGTTGAGTGGCCGAGATTTTATACTTTTCTGGAAACCTATTGCTAAGCGGCATGGCTCAATAATGCACACTATCCCTGTAAAACCATACCGTTTCTATTGGCCCCATATAGTTAATCATAATCAACACTTGACCACGCTTCAGGGTCGTGGTTTCTTTGCTGCAATGGACGATTGACTATTTCCCAGCCGCACATCCTTTACACGAGCACGGCTGTATGCTCTTTGTAGCTATACCACCGTCCCTTCGCAGCACCTTCAAATCTCGCGCGTTCAAATGTCAGATTGCCAAGTTGTCTGCTCTATCGCCAGACACATAGAAAGCCTCAGCACAGTTTCCCATGTCGCAGATTGTTTTTTTTCAATCGTAGTCTATTCAGTTTTAACTATTAGCTACAATAAAATTCCTAAGTGCGAAATCTAATCCTGTCTCTGATATACTAGTACTAGCTTCCTGATAATTAGGTAGTAAATCCGTGCGTACATCACTTGGCAAATCTTGGATTCCTTCTTGCAGACACTCCAAACCAATTTGTAGTTTCATTCCGCGTATCCTTGTTTCAGTCCGACCCTTCTCGTAACATGCAACCGCTATAATCTGCGTCATCGTCTTCGACCATATCAACTGCATCTGTTCGTGCGGATCCCGATGGACTCCTTTGTACACCTTCTCGTTCTGATACTTGAGACCTTCTCCATCTCTGCCGGCCTTGTCCCCCGCGTGTGCTGGGTGTCCGTCTTCTTCGAGGCGCTTGCATTTTCTGCCGTTTGTCCTTACCTTCCGCTGGTCCTTGAGAACTTCTCCATCCCTGCCGGCCTTATCACCCGCATGTGCTGGTTGACCGTCTTCTTGAAAGCGCTTGCATTGTCTACCATTCGTCCTTACCTTACGCTACCATCTCCATCCCTGCCGGCCTTATCCCCCACATGTGCTGGGTGCCCGACGTCTTTATTGCACTTGCATTTAATGTCGTGTGCTCTTACATTCGGTTGGTCGTTGAGACCTTCTCCATCATTGTCGGCCTTATCCCCCGCGTGTGCCGGTTGCTTGTCACCCTTTTTGACATTCATGTCCATCTCTTGCGCATCGTTTAGGTGTGGTGGCCCCATAGTCTCCTCCCCACATCATAGCGTTCCGCTCTGGTTAGCAACTATAGGTTGCTTACGTTTTCTTAGGTGTAAGGGCCATAGTGGCCCTTTCACATCCCCAAGCGTTCTTCCCATGTTAGCCATGGTTAGCGTTGGTAATCCTGGGTGAGGTGGTCCCACAGGAAGCTGTGACCGCCACCACCTCACCGTTGTCGAGAGAACTGGTTCGTTGTGAGCCCAGCCCTGTTAATCCTGAGCATAGTCCACCGCCACACTTGTAGCTGTGGACGGTGAGCTCGCTTGCCCGCGTTGACATGGCGTGCTTCCGGCCGGAGGAGGGGGGGGCTGGCCCCGTGCCTAGGCCATTCGTCGTTATGATTCCGTAGCTTCTTGTTTCTGTCCGAATTGTTGGGTGAGGTCTGGACTGCAAATTCGAAACTGCCCATGTCGCAGATTGTAGGCCAAAAATAGGTACATCAATCAGCTACCGACTCAATGTTGGTTCGTGTTCTCGAAACTGCCAGACGAACATGTGAGTAGTACAAGGAGAGATTTGTTCATCCGACTTTATAAAAGCTACTTCCCAATCTACTGGGCAAGCCACAAATCCAAGTTAAATAATATGAGCCCAACTGCTTACGGCACGAATGAGATCTTACTTAACCAACGAGAACTACTTCTTATGGGAGATCACCGCGAGGATGACTCTCGCTCGGAAGGTGCTACTCAACATCACTCTAGTAAAACTCTAGTAAAACCGGAGCCAGAGATGCAGCGGTCGGTGGATTGGAGAGCCTCGGACCCAAGGTTCCGGAAATCATCGTGTAGCTTCTCAGGCCAACGTTTCAGTCAATGGTGTGTGAAGCGTCATCTGCATTTGATGCATGGGCGATTCTGCGCGACTTCTTTGAAGAGGAACCTGCACAATCGTGTACAGCCCCGGAAGCAGCTCAGTACGCTCGTGCTATTGGAAGGCGGAAACCGAAAGGAGCACCTCCTCCAGTTCGACGAGCTATGTCCCAAATTTGCGGTTGGTGAGAAGGTTGGCGATGATGAGAACTTGGAAGTGCTTCTGGGTATTGTATGATGCGATGGTTCGAGCGATCGAGGCGGCAGTAGGTGTTACGTTGCTCGATGCAAAGGAAATGCTATCACCGCAAGTACATGACGCTTCGCAATCGTGAGAAAAAAAGATGTCCTCAAGCCCGAGGTTCGTCTACGGGTGATCAAGGTCGCGCGACTCGTGCAAAAAAGAAGATTGGTGCGGTGCTACGCGTGCAAGCAGCGAGGCCACAAGAAGAATGAGCGCCCAAGGGACAAGGCAAAAGATGGTGTAGGGTTTGTGTTTTCGGTGGCGACTACTTCGTCTGGTAGACAATCTGAATGACTTCTTGATAGTGGCGCCAGTTGCCACATGACCGGATATTTTGGTGACTTCGTGAAGTACCGTGATCTCTCGCGGTCAATTTGGGTCACGGTTGCAAAAGGACAGTGGCTGGACGGCAAAGGACTGGCAGTTCTCGGTTTGTATTGGATGGTCAGCAGACCGTCAAGCAGACTGATGTACTGTATTCCCCAATCTTGGCAACAAGTATGTGTCAGTAGTTTCGCTAACTGCTCGTGGTGCCATCGTGCAATTCGAGCAGCATCGCGCTGTGTTACTAGTTGGAGGGTCCGTTCCTGAAGATAGGCAAGCTGTTTGCCTGGCACGTCCGTCAGAGTAACATAGATGCGCCTAATGTAACCATCGGCAATGAGTCTGCAGACGGTGGAGTTGAAATATGGCATGCACGTCACACATGTCAAATAAGAAGATGAATGTGATTGCGTCGGCATGCGACGGAGTTTCGCGCTTCGATGGTTCAAAGCAGAGGGAGTGGTAGTATGCAGAGGGTGTGCGCGCGGACTAGTCCATATTGCCTAGTGAAGGGGAGACCCAAAAACGCGTTCGAGTTGGTGCACGTCGACGTAATGGGCCCAATTCAGCCGGTGTCGAAGGGCGGTGCCAAATACACATTGATGACTACTCCAGAATAGCGTACGTGCGTCCAACCAAAGCCAAGTACGAGGTGCCCGAACGCTTCATAGCGTTCATGGCCTTGATCGAGACGCAGCATGGTGCAAGAATCCACTGTCTACGCTCTGAATACGGCGGAGAGTACACCAGTAAGCGGTACAGCCGGTTGCGCGCCACGACCGGCCTTCTGCATCAGACAAGCCCGCCGTATTCAACAGAACGGCTTAGCGGAGCGTATGAATTTACAGTAGTAGAAGGAGATCGTGCGTGCATGCTCGCCATATGCCTGGGCGGTAGAAGCGATCCTCATCTTCGCTCATGAGCTAAATCTATTCCGAACACGACGCCTCTTGATAAAAGTTCGGTTGAAGTATTGACTGGTGAGCGACTGGTGAGCGACTGGTGAGCAACTGGTGAGCGACTGGTGCTTAACTACGCGTGTTCGGTGCTCATGGGTTCCGTCGTGTCAACGACAACAAAAGGTCAAATCTGAATGCGCGTGCACACCGCTGCATGCTCCTTGGATAATTGGAAACTTCGAAAGCTTACCGTATGTGAGACGAAAAGGATGCGCGTATCGTTGAGGCTGTCCATCATGCTCACCGAGTAACATCCGGACTCGCATCGTCTAGTCGTTTACGTTATGATGATGGGATGCAGCGGGCACATCCGACTGACTTCAACGATAAGGACGTGAAGGCGTGTGATGCGCCGCCATATCCTAACGCCGCACCGGAGGCAATGGAAGTCAATAATGAAGGTACGATGGCGATGTCGAGATTAGCGGTACGGGTGGTAATACCAGTAGATTGCTCGTTCCGATTGAAGGGGGAATGATGCATTAGTCAATGCTCATGATCCTGGAGCGGATGGTACAATTGATCCAACTGCGCCTATTTACAAGTCTATGGGAAGATTCCAGCACTGCAAATGCTGTCAATCCCAAATGACCAGCGAGTTAATCATTTCCTATCGTCGGTGTCTATTCCCGATCAATTTGACGTCGTAGGAGGATAGGCTCCACCACAATCACTCGCATATGGTCAACGTCATCTTCTCATCGATGGCGCGACGTCTTTCTCGAAAAACCAGGCCGGAAGTTTCCACGACTTACCGATGCTGCATTCAAAAAGGGATCAGATGCCGTCAACATCACTGGACGAGATAATAAGCGACCGCAGCTAGCTTTGTACGAGATCGCACTTGCAGCTAGTGATGTGCCGCAAACGTACGCTAAGGCGATGGCCTGTCGGGAGGCAGAGCAGTGGAAGAAGGGTATTTCATCTAAATGATTATTTGTAATTAAATTTAACGAATTAGTTTAAAAAATTGAAATGAAATTCAGTCACACGTTCAAACCATATGAGGAACATGGTGGTGCGACCGTATGACGCCAAGGTGATCGGGTCTAAGTGGGTCTTCTCGCGCAAGTACGACGAAAATGGCGATGTCGTCATCCGTCAAGGATCGATTGATTGCGCAGGGGGTCCGCCAGACACACGGAATAGACTACATCCATACGTATTTGCCAGTGCCAGCATGGCCTCTATCCGTGTTTTCTTGTCGTTGTGCTGCAGCAAGATTCTGAAGATAATGCAGTTCGACGTTGGGACCGCTTTCCTCAATGGTGAGCTTGAGGAGCAATATTCATGTCTCCTCCGTCCGGCATTCGTGTCGACGATGGAATGGTATGGGAGCTGCGTCGGAGTGTATACGGGGTAAACTAAAATCGACCGCTTGGTACAAGACCATCCACAAAGTGTCCGTGTCGATGAGATTTACCCCACGCCGATCTGGCCGGGATTTCTTCGTACGATGTCGTGAAATTGCTGTCTAAATCGTCCTCTACCTTGACGATCTTCTATTCGTGATGAAGATTCCGAGCAATACAAGGGGAATTTAGTGCACACTTCAAGTTGAAAGCGACACACGTTTTGTCCTCGGTATGGAAATCATCTACAACTTGGAAAAGGAAACAAACAGAGCAAGATAAAGCAAAGCTAGACAGCAACAACATTGCTCTACACAGCAATCGGGCAAAAAGAAATGAGACGAGGTGGGTATTTGTGCTTGCCCCGTTGACGTGTTCGCCGTTGTTGGTGCCTAGATTTGCGGACTTTTAGTTTTCTTGCTCTGATGGTTGCTGGATTTTCATCGCAATGTGGTTTTGGAAGTGTATATTTGAGTTTAGATATATGTTGATCATGCATTCTCCAGTGCCGGGTTGGGTGGCGCCAACTTGTTACAAAAAGCTTCTGTCTGGATAGCGTACCAAGTACTCGGCACTGACCATTCTTACAAGGGGCCGAGCCTTTCGCAATAAAGCGCTCGATGATGTAACGCTTATTCCCCTGGTTATCAATCAGGGGTGGCGGGGGTTGATAGTTCCTTCGCCGACGATGTTGCGGAGCATGGTTCGCAGCTCCGCAGACTCGAGAATGGCTTTCTTGTCTGAGCGGCAATATGTCTCATTCTGTAAAAGCATATCGTTCCCTTCGCGATGATTTTCGCGATATTCTGGGAGATCACGTTTCCCTTCAGCAGAAGAATGATCTGCTGATGGTCGGGCTTGATCGCCAAAAGGCAGAGCTCGAGCGAAACCAGGCGGAGACAAACATTCTCCGCGCTGCTTACGATCGGTTGGAAACCAATTACATGTCTCTTCTGGGAGACTAGAAGAAGCACGGTATTCGCCGTGGGGATGGGTCTCGTCGTAAGACGGAGACGAAAGATACGGTTTGAGCCGCCCAACGTAGAAGGTTGGATAAAGGCGCATTGCCGCGTTAATGTCTAACGTATATGCATTCCACCTCACCTCTCGGACCTTAGTTGGTCCAATAAACTTAGGAAGCAACTTCCGTGTAGGGAAGTTGCTAATTGCATGTGTGGATAAATTAGTTGTTAAAAATAAAACTATTTCGCCTTTTCGAAAGGAGTTGGTGTTCTTCCTTCCGGTTCTGTTTGCATTTTGCTTCTGCTTATCTAAGGCAGAAGCAATAGACAGACTCTACAGTAAGCAGAGTAGGTTTGCTTAATACTAAGACGAATTCAATATTTTCATTTTTCTTCACTTGCTCAGACGCATCTCAAGCTTTCTATCCAATCAACATGCTAAGGTTCCAACACCACGAACCAAGCTTCGATAGTTGCCCGCTCTGGCTATCGCGCCTGCGTGCGACAGCTCATGTTGTATCTGGAGATGAAGTGTGCTAAAGTCTGCGCCGACGTCGCTTCAACGGGAGTGAAGAGTTCGACCAAGTTGATCGTCGGTTAAGTAAAGAGAGAGCGGCCACTACATCAACTGGAGCTTCAGCAACACCTTATAGAGCTCCAACTTGGCCTGCAACAGGGCGAGTTTGTCGAGTTCTCCAGCATGTCGACACCGACATCAATGTACAGGGACATATACTGTCGCTTGCAAATTCCAACGGTCATGTCAGGAAGTGGGTCTTTTACAGGGCTTCCGGCATTTCCAAGGAATACGTTAGGTGGTAGCTTGGTCGTCCATCAGCGCCGATAGGACGATCATCATGGCAGTCCATCGTCAAAAAGAAGAGGAAGAGTAGTTTCTTATAGGGCCTCGGTCCTGACTGGAATGACATCTCCAGTTCGTAAAAGGCGTGGGTTCGATGGAGGAGTTACTCATCAAGGTGGCTGCTGAGGCAAACAACCCTCGCAAAGCCAAAAATATTTAAATATGAACTGTTTTTGCTTGATGAAGAGTTCCCCTTTTCCATGTTGTAGATGATTTCCATACCGAGGACAAGACGTGCGTCGCTCAGCAACTTCAACTTGAAGTGTGCACTCAATTCCCCTTGTATTGTCTCGGAATCTCCATCGCGAATAGAAGATCGACAAGGTAGAGTACGATGTAGACAGCAGTTTAACGACATCGTACGAGGAAATCCCGGTTAGATCGGCGTTGGGTAAATCTCATCGACACGAACACTTCCTGGATTGGTCTTGTACCAAGCGGTCGATTTTAGTTTACCCCGTATAGACTCTGACGCAGCTCCCATAACATTCCATCAATGACACGAATGCCGGACGGAGGAGACATGAACATTGCTCCTCAAGCGCACCATTGAGGAAAACGGTCCCAACGTCGAACTGCATTATCTTCATAATCTTGCCGCAGCACAGTGACAATAAAACACGAATAGAGTTCATGCTGGCACTGGCGAATACGTGTGGAAGTAGCCTATTCCGTGTGTCTGGTGGACCCGCTGCGCAACCAGTCGATCCTTGACGGATGACATCGCCATTTTCGTCGTACTTGGGCGAGAAGACCCACTTAGACCCTATCACTCATTTTTCATCATAGAGACTGAACCTCCCGCCACAGAGTCAAAAGAACGTGTTCACTCTACAGTATTATAATATTATAGATATATATTCCTCGTTATAAAAAAAAACAAGCAAAGCTAGGCAGCAACTTCATTGCTCTACACGGCAATTGGACAAAACGAAATGAGGTGGGTATTTAGGCTTGCCCCTTTGCCGTGTTCGGCGTCGTTGTTGTTGTCCAGATTTGCGTGCTCTTAGCTTGCTCTGATGGTTTCTGAGGAGCAATGTTCATGTCACCTCCGTCCGGCATTCGTGTCGATGATGGAATGGTATGGGAGCTGCGTCGGAGTCTATACGGGGTAAACTAAAATCGGCCGCTTGGTACAAGACCAATCCACGAAGTGTTCGTGTCGATGAGATTTACCCAACGCCGAGCTGACCGGGATTTCTTCGTACGATGTCGTGAAATTGCTGTGTACACCGTACTGTACCTTGGCGATCCTCTAGTCGTGATGAAGATTCCGAGACGATACAAGGGGAATTGAGTGCACACTTCAAGCTGAAGTTGCTGAGCGATGAACGTTTTGTCATAACCCTACGCTTTCAAAGCACTGGTGATGTAATTCCAGTCAGATCCGAGGCCCTATAGAAACTACTCTTCCTCTTCGTTTTGACGACGGACAGCAACACCTTGTAGAGCTCCAACTTGGCCAGCAACAGGAGAGTTTGTCGCTGCTCTCCAGCATGTCGACACCGACGTCAATGTACAGGGACACGTAATGTCGCTCGCAAATTTAAACGGTCATGTCAGGAAGTGGGTCTTTTACAGGGCTTCCGGCATTTCCAAGGGATGCGTCAGGTGGTAGATTGGTCGTCCATCAGCGCCGATAGGATGATCGTCATGGCAAGCTTCTGTTGAAGCTCCAGTTGACGCAGTGGCCGTTCTCTCTCTACTGTAACCGACGATCAACTTGGTCGAACTCTTCACTCACCGTTGAAGCGACGTTGGCGCTGACTGTAGCACACTTCACCTCCAGGTGTTGGAACCTTAGCATGTTGATTGGATAGAAAGCTTGAGATGCGTCTGAGCAGGTGAAGAATATTGAATTAGTTTTAGTGTTAAGCAAACCTACTCTGCTTACTGTACTTGAGCTCGTCCACTGTTTTATCTGTGTTGCTTGGCCTCTGCTACTTGAACTTGAGTAAATGACCCTAGACCTGAAAGGGCGCGGGATTCAGTGGTACAACCAGCTGTACATTTTTGTACCGCACTTCGTTAGAGCGTTGCACACCGACTCATACGGCGACAGGAATCTGGCGCCATTCGCAAGTGTAAATTGCCAACGGAGAACACAAGGAGGAAAGGTTTCTCACCAATCTACCCATCCTAAAAGGGTACATTAGTAGAGGAAATCAGGCAAACAATCTTGCTGGGCATTACACCTGGCCATTGCCACCTCGCTGCCTAAAAACAACAATGTCATGATCACGGTTCAAGATATCTATTAACCTTTGCCATGCAGAATGCAACAGGATACTGGCAAGCCGGTTAACACGGCTAGCTTGATTAAACGGTATTGTTCCTGCTGGCTACTTCGCTCAATTTGACGTGCCGTAGCAGCTTACTTATCTGCTGATGATTTCACTCTTCTTCAAAGGTGATAATGCAGTCCTGGTTGTGTTTAGCTTGTTGATGCAACTTATTTAACCTACAATTATGGGCTCCCTCTCCTCCACACTATAAGTATCATGGCAACAAATACCATCTTCGCATACTGTTTAGTGAGGGCTGAGACTTTGGTAGACTGCTTATTGACAATGCACCATGTTCAAGGAATATTTCCAGGATATGGCCTACAACATGCTGCACTGATCTTTGTTACATATTGAGAGTTTGGACTAACGAGCAAACTTTCAGCATGGCTCTTATTTGATTTGCCGCCGGTATATTTGCAAGAACATTCTTGCCAAACAAAGAACAACATTTCAAACATTAAAAGCTGGTAAGAATTCAACCAAGCTTGGAACCAACTTGTTGTCACCGCCATCATTACCTATATCGTCAGACCCATTGAGACCCCACGTTCGGTAATGCATGTCATGTTCTCTGTATCTTTAATGAGCTACCTTGAGACAACTTGGCCAGTCGTTCGTTGCTACTTTCTTGCCCAATAAGCGTCATTATGAGCATGTAGCAACATGGGAGTGCTCATGCCGCTCTCAAAAAATGAATTTCAAGTATCAACAAGTAAGCTGTTTTGCATAGTAAGCTAAGTGCGCTGTCATCTATGAAAATTAAGAAAAAATCATTCAGGTGATCTACTATCAGTGTATTTGCAGGTCGCTTTGCCTGCAATTTGTCATTGCTCAGTAAAAGACAAATCAGTGGGCTATAATCGATATGCAGCTTGGTTCCATGTTCTCAGAGGTGATGGGAAAGATTTCTGCTGCAGGTCTGTGGCAGATCATCGGTAGTGCATGCAGCGGTTTGATGATAATCAAGATTGTCAAGGATTGCGATTGACTGCAACTTATTGCCACCAGCTAAAAATAACTAAGCCTAACTGCGACTAAGCGCAATATATCTGTAGGCTTGTTGGTATCCTCCTTTCACCCATTGTTTTCGTCACTAAGTTACACCATTGTCTGTAAATAATTTAGATCAGCATTGGTGGGGTTCGGCCAATGCCTATTCAGATTGAGGCTGAGAATAATCGAGACAGCACAGAAGAAGATTGCAGATGATTACGAAGATACGCCCAATGATCTCAAGCGTGTGCCTGACTATTATTAGTAGTCCCAGAAACTGATATTCCTGCTCTTGTGCAAGTGCGCGCACATTGCAGCCCAACAAATTTCACACATCGCCTTTGGTTGCAGCTTGAACATATTGGTTCTACATTAGATGTTCCTGTGCAGCACCGAAGGTATCCAATCTGCCAAGGGACAGGTCACAATGCCAAAACGTGTCCGCATCATGAACCAAGGGCACCAACAGCAGTAGATTTCGACAAACTCAAGGTGTTTAGTTTCTTATCTTGATATTTTTTTAATAATTAGAAGCCACGAGCTCCAATAAATTTATTAATCTATTCCTACCTCTGGGCGGAAATAAACGCAACAAAGACCTTCAAATTTAAATATCTGTATATCATCGTTTGTAGGGCGCTTCAGAAGCTTCACAATATTTTTCGGCGTTCTGTATCGTCAAACTTTCGCATGACAGTGGTTCTACATCTCCAGGCGGCTTCATCTTTGCTGGGCGGAATTTGAGTTTTCAAAAATTCTGACCTGTGAACTTTGGGACGTGGTAGTACAACCATTTCTTTTCAAAAAAAATAAATAAGGGTATAGAAATTTAAAGGAAGTCAAGGACAATCGATTGGTCCAGTCAGATTGATCTAAAACACAATATTTAAAAAGATATTTAATTTTGAAGATCTTTGTTGCGTTTATTTCCGCCTAGAGGAAGTACAAGCATAATTCTATTTACTAATACCATTCTTAATATAAACCCTTGTTGTTTCGATGAAATTATGTTATATCGTTTTTGGCGGGTTTAAGCAAAATATATTCTCATCAACCTTTTTAACCTATGCCATGAGGATCAGCAGCACTTTGGGCTTTTGAGCTGCTCGCTATTTAAAGAAATCACAAAGCTTAACCAAAAAAATATTACAACCGTAATACCTCAAAGAAAATCATCTTTCTGGTAAACAATGAGCAACTAAGCACTAAATGCCAGTATTTCTGCCTTAAGACCGCAATAGAGGTAAACGGGGTTGCGAAAAAAAATGAAACCC
>MIQA02001954.1:0-15915 GCA_001887855.2 Sclerospora graminicola | reverse complement strand
GTACAATATGTGGGCGATAAAATCCGGCTGTGGTATCCTCGCAGAAAGCTTGTTTCTGGGATGGAAAAGATTAGAGTTGCTTATCCATAGATTTATCGGCTATACCTGCAAATTTAGTTTAGTTCTATTAATTTAGGCCGTGTTCGAAATGCCCGTGCGCTAACGTAAATCATGATTATCTCTAACTTGATCGATTTAACATTGGCATACGTTTAGCCTGGCAAGCGTACAGCGTATGTTTGGTCGCGAACTTTTCTTTTTGTACATTCATACAGTAACAACGATTTTATTGTCTTCCAGATGAAAATCACAAATGCCTCAATCCGCTTCACAGTGGTCGACGGCATCGAGGAAATTCTTATTAATATTTTTTATTTAATTTTTTAGAAGTAATCAGTAACCGGTGGTTATCAAGGTGCATTTGGTTATTATCCGTATAACTTCAGAAATCACCGCACAGCTGTGAAGATGGCAGACAAAAATGAACAATATAAAGATGCCGACCTGATACATATTCATGTATTCGGAATTAAATCTCTTCCGTAGGAGAGACGAGCCTTATCTGTATCCTATTAAACTCACACAATTAGAAATTCATAAAGTTAAATATGGCTCCGTCGAGAATGCGCTATCAGCGAACAGAAGAAGACCAGAATGTGCACGCTGGGACAGCCGTTTCGTGAAGACAGACGACAATGCGCCCTGAGAAAAGTGGAGATATCGTGCCAAGACTCTGATGATGAGTGTGTTTCTCCATCCCCATCGTATGACCGATTTTGGCGCATCTGAGGGCCTGATCGAATACTAGGCATGTGCAACTTATCGCCTTTGGAGTTCGACGATTGTGGAATACTGTGGAGTATTTTGTCATGTCCAAGGGGAACATTGGAAGGGGAAAGAAGAGTACCCATCCACCTAGAGATATTTCGTTCATGTCGCTAGTTGCACTAAAGTTGTGTGGCTCTTAAGGAAGGATTAGCTCACTATTTGAGATCGACGCCTCCTCGCTCCAGAAGATGGTAAAGAAAGCCATAACTATGCTAAAATATTTCTTGTATGAAACGTTTGTGGAAAATGAAAATTCGCGCTGGACGATGCAAAAGCTTCTTCTAAGTGGGAACACCTTCTCCAACTTCTCTTGCGCAAGATGCGCTACAGAAATATAAAGTACATAAATCGTTTTATCGTAGATTAGTGTTTTGCTGCTTTGTGTGTCAGTCACTATTCTAGACTTTGGTTTGGCGCGACAAAGGGAAAAGTGCTAAGAATTTATGTTACTCGCATAAAGACAATCCTCTCGAATTGTTATATTTTGAAAATTTCAGATCCCTTCTAAACAATTTGTACGTGGACAACGGACAAGGCATTAAAAAACAAAAAACAAATTGAATCCTTATTGAAAAACGAAAAGATCAAAATGAATTATCCCCAATCTAAAGTCTATACATATCGTTACTGATAACGATTTATCGCATTCAACACAAGATTATAAAATCCACCACACAGAGAATGCCTGCTGCGTACGGTCGCTCATCAACGAGCAGAAGCACCCCACGCAAGTTGCAGTACAGCTTCCGGCAGCGAATCGCCTAGAATAGACACGTCCTCATCTACTCGTCTTGATCGTGTATTTTTAAATCATAGTCACTGTATGCCATGATAGAAGTCACTGCATCGTTTGTAGTAGTTTCTCTACTGCTACTTCGAGTCATCATATCATTTGTACGGAGATGCAAATTTACAGGCAGCAATATTATCGTCGCCGTTGTCAATGTTCTGAGTTTCATGTGATATCCGATTGATTTTCCGCACAGGGCCTGTTAGTAACTTTTTTTCTGCTTCAGGTTTGTCCACTATAAAACTGCAAAAATTGATGACTACATACATATTTATACCTTGATAATCCGGTAATATAGTTTAATGATTGGTTTTGGACCTAACAATTTGAGAGGATTGTATGTATTTGGTCGGTGGAGTAAACATTGCACAGCTGTCCTCTTCTTGTGAAGATGCCATAGTGTAGTCGCGGCCATTAGGGACAAACGCAGGATGTATCATTTTCGAATCTATTCAGTTGGTACAAATATCAAATATCACATTTACATTAGCGTGTTCACGTTACAGGAAACCAGTTTATTTTTGCGCTGACAATTAGAATATGTGGGCCACACAAAAACAACCCTTTCGACACCATAGGGGAAGGAAGGATTTCACGGGTCTCTAAACGTTGCCAATGAGCTCGACGCCTTTCGACTTGTCTATTGAGACGCTCGATGCATGGTGTAACAAGTTACTCGAATGTACCCCATTGACTGAAAATGAAGTGATGCAGTTATGCTCGAAAGCCAAAGAAGTGCTTGTTCAAGAGTCCAATGTGCAGCCGGTGCGCTGTCCCGTAACCGTCTGTGGTGATGTTCATGGTCAATTTCACGATCTGATGGAACTATTCCGTATTGGAGGACATGCACCGGATACGAATTATCTATTTATGGGCGATTACGTCGATCGAGGGTACTATTCCGTCGAGACGGTGACACTTTTAGTGTGTCTAAAAGTCCGTTACAAAGACCGTGTCTTTATCTTACGTGGAAATCACGAAAGTCGTCAGATTACACAAGTGTATGGATTTTACGACGAATGTCTACGTAAATATGGAAGTCCAAATGTCTGGCGCTACTTTACAGATGTGTTTGACTATCTTCCACTCACCGCCGTGGTAGAGAATCAAATCTTTTGTCTCCATGGTGGCCTCTCACCTTCAATTGATACACTGGATTATATCCGTGGCTTTGATCGACTCCAAGAAGTGCCACATGAAGGGGCCATGTGTGATTTATTATGGTCGGATCCGGATGATCGATCCGGATGGGGCATTTCCCCTCGTGGCGCGGGGTACACTTTTGGTCAAGACATTTCGGACCAATTTAATCATGCCAATGGGCTCACACTCATTGCCCGAGCGCATCAATTGGTCATGGAAGGATACAATTGGTCTCATAAATGCAACGTCGTGACGATCTTTAGTGCCCCGAACTATTGCTATCGTTGTGGCAACGAAGCGGCAATTATGGAAGTGGACGAACAGATGCAGTATACATTGTACGTAAAGAGATTTTTTTCACCTGATCCCACTATCGTGTATATTTATGCAGTTCCGTATAACTTGGTACATGTTGTAGCTTACAGTTTGACCCCGCACCTCGACGTGGTGAGCCTCATGTCTCGCGCCGAACACCAGATTACTTCTTGTGAATAGGCAGACACGTAATAACCCCCGACGCTAGTGATCTCTTCCAACCATTTCAAGTCACAAGACAAGGTAAGGAAGGAATCCAAAATAAAGTGATCGATAATATCTTGCTCGTGTTTTCGATGTTTCTACCTTATCCTTTTACCTATCATTATAGTTACGCACACTACCGGTATTCCGTTCAGTGGCAATGCTTTTCGTCCGCTTTCCTTGCACTTGCTTGAGTTTCTTCACCGCCAAACGTTGACTTGCTGTCTCGCGCTCACTCTGTCGTGCGCTGTCGATCGACGAGGCACTCGTTCCAGCAACAGTCGCTTTTTTCCCTGTCAAGAATAATTTCTCTTTCGCTTGTTGCAGTTTCACACGTGCATCCGCTACTTTGGCACTGGAATTTCCACCAATCGTGTCGCTGGAATCGTCTGCCTCTTCGTCTCGATCCTCTTCATGAACCGACGCCTCCTTGCCGCTTTTCCTTCGTGCTAAAGCCAACAATTGCTCGTCCAATTCGCCCGATTTAGGTACAGACACTGAAGTTGTGAGACTTTCCTCTCGCTGCAGTTGGCTTTTCACCATCCGGCGCAGTTCCTTCTTGAGGGATTTAATCTGCCGCCTGGCATCTTCCAATGATTGCGTCAACTTGGCAATCAACTGTTCGTAATCTTTCTTCCCCGTAAACTCGACCGGCGGCGTCCACGCTCCAGCCAATCCCGTCCCGTTCCGCCGTAACTCGGCGCGTAACTGGTTACTCAAATCCATCAACTGTCGTCGTTCTTGGACCAAGCGGTCCATATCCCACCTCGCCCTTTCTAACTTGCCGCGTAACTCTGTAACTTGCCCTTCTAACTCAGTCACTTCCGCCTTACGCAGGGTTTCACTTTCACACTCACTTACTTTCTCCTCTAGTTGCCTTTCGAGTGCCCGCCCGCGCTCTTGCGCTTGTGCGAGCTCCGCCGCGAGTTGCAACGCCCGTGGACTCTCGTTCTGCTGCGCTTCGTGCGTCAGCGCTTCCTTCATCTCTCGAATCACGTCGCGTAACTTGCGATTCTCTTTCTCTAACGCCGTGTTCACAGGTTGTGGCAATGGACTTGGAGGCTCATGTAGTGACAAGGGAGAGAGCGTGCCTGGATCGTCACTCCAGAGCGGAGACGACGCGACCTCGACCCGTGCTTTTTCCAGCGCGACAAGCTCAGCTTGGAGCCGTGCCACGTCGTTACGAGCAGCTGTTTCTACGGCTTGTTTCTCCCTCTCTAACCGCTCGTTCACTTGTTGCAAGTCCCCCAACCGCGCTTCGTATCGATCCGTTACTTCCCGCTCGTGCGCGTGCCAGCGTTGTTCCCATCGCATCGTCAAGTCTGTCACGTCACGTTGCATTTTTTCTTCGTTCTTTTTACTTTCCACGAGTTGCAGTCGCTGGTTCTTTTCTTTTTCTTTCCATTCTGCAACTGTTTTCCTGGATTCTTCCTCAAGCTCATCCAGCCGCTGCTCCATTGTCCGCTTGGTCATCACAAGCTCGTGCTCCAATTCAGTCACGACACGTCGCTGCGTCTCATTGAGCTCTTCCACCGTCTGCCGCATCCGTTCCAACTCTCGCTCCTTATCGCTCACTTTCTTCTCGTTCTCCCATTGCATTTGTTTCCAGTCTGCTTGGCTTTTCTCCATCTCGTTTTCTTGTTCCCGCAATGTTATTCTCAATTTCTCAATCTGACCGTCTTTACTCGCCGTCACATGTTCCATCTCCCTCTGTGTTTCTTCCCTCCATTGCTCCAGCGTTGCTTCATACTCTGTCTTTTGCTGGCCAAACGCTCGTTCGACGGCATGCAACGACTGGACCAAGTCTGCCATCTTGTTTTCATACTCAGTCATTAACTGGTCTTTGATCACCCTTAACTTCTTGACTTCGAGTTCTAACTCCCTCACTTTAGTGGTGTTTGACATTTTGACATCCGCGACCTGCCATTCCAACGTTTTCATCGCTTTCTCCTTTTCTTCCAGCAGTTGCTCCAAGGTTTCGCTCCTGGTCTTGCATTCCTCCACCTGGTGACACGCTCCGTCCTTTTCTTCCTCGAGTTCCTTCTGCTGTCGCATTAATTCGTCCACTTTTGTCTGCCACTCGTCACTCAGTCGTTTATACTCACTCTCGCGCTTCTTGAATGCGTCATCAAACGTTCGCGTTAATTCTCTCCGTTGTCGCTCGATCTCGTCGTCTTTGTCACGCAATTGTCTCTCGATCCGGCGTTTCTGCGTCTCGACACTTTCCTCGAGACGCCGCAATTCGTCGTCAAATTTCCATCGCGCACCTTCCACTTGAGCTCGCGCGGTTTTCACCTTTTCGTGGCACTCCAGCTCCAGTTCTTTCCGTTGCTCGTTTGCACGCTCGAGCTCGGTTCTTAACTCGGCTTCTCGCGCTCGATATTCACTAATTTCGACCTCGCGATCCCGTAAAACACTCTTAAGGGACGCAAAATTGGCGTCATAAAGCGCTAATTCGTCGTCGCGACCTTCTAATAGCTTTAAATTGTACGTAAAATCTTCTTGCAATTTACTCAACTTTTGCTTTGCTGCAATGGCGGCGGTTTCCTAGTTAAATGAGCACAACAAGTAAGAGACAAATTCCCCTTAGCTGATTAAAGGCATCAACAGCACACTAACTTTCTCACGTAACAACGTCTCGAGGGTATGAATACGGTACTCGTTAATATCGTGGAGCTCTTTTTCTTTCTCTAGAATCAGCGATCGAATGTTATCAGGACCTATACGAGCCGCTAGAGACGGCGACAATGACGACGCGGCGGGCTCCATTTTTGCAACGGTTTGGGCGTAACAGCTTCGACATGGTCGCGCGAATGTTGCTGGAAGGCATAGGTTCTTAGAAATAGGGGAACAACTACGAACATACATGATGATAAAATAGTCTTTAGCTTTTCCAAAGACTACTCTTTTCCAGACCAACGAACTCTAGTTATAGGTCAAGACTAGATTCACAGGGAATTGCTAGTCTCTTATACAATTTTACCAATTAGTCTCTATTGATATATTTCCTGAAACTTTACCCTATTTTTTGATTTTATTTTTGGAATATTCCAAAAGTGCTCAAATCCAAAAACGCTGACTCAAATGGCTTAAGAAAAATAGTTATTAATATTGTGCATTGCAAATCTTTTCCCTCGTTCTCGGTCAGATTGGACTGAAACGATTATTGCGACCCCCATATAGGGTTAGGTCGAATAAAACGGACTGCTTAAGACATTTCGCCCTCTCAAAAAACCAGTAGCCCCATTTCGGACAAGACAAAGAGATCTTCCTCGTAATAGGTGAGCATCTCATTCCAGGTCGGTAAAGTAGTGGGGTTTGCGTCTACTATATTATTTTGTTGTTGTCACAGAGTGTGGAATCGCAAGCGCGACCATCCCACGGACGTTTGACGCTATGCTGGATCCATCGATATTCCCGTGAGGTGTGTTACTTGGGGTAGTTAAGGGAAATGATGATTGAGTTACTTACTACTGAAAAAATATACTGGACAGCGATGTAGGCATGAAAAAAGCTTTCAAAGAAGGGAAGATATTAGAGAATGTACCAATCGACGTGGTGTGCTGCTCGCAGATGCACCATGCCCGCACGATCAGGTCGCTGGGCGTAGTATGAAAACACCCGTAATGGAACACTATTCTCTACTGAATAATTAAGCATTTGGAATGACAAGAAACCCTATGGCTTTGTACGTCGCAGGTATGGCGAAGAACCTTTCGACTTTAAACAAAGTGGCCAGTTTAATTTGGTGAAGCGAACCTTTCCTGTGTATGCATCTCCTACACTGAAAGAGATGCATTTTGGTAAATTACAGGTTAGTGCATGCTTAGTTGTTTATATTGAGAAATACACAGTTGACTTGCAGCCAATGACGACACGATGGTCTTAATGGCGTTTCTTTTCTTGGGACGCTGCGAGTTACTCGGAAGCCACCATCATCGAGTCGACTCGCTTGAAACAACGTTTTGATTGACGTCATGGTGAATTCGACTGCGTGGTTTACTCGAAGCAACGCTTGAAAGCTTGGATGGGATTCCACAAGGAGCTTCAAGGCACATGCAACACGGTGGATCCATGCCAATGGAAAGACATGTTTTGGTCTTTCGGACACGACTGGATTGACGGCAAGCGGTCGAAATTCCACAACGTGGACGTACAAATCATAGAGACGAGAGCCGAGGGCATTCAGGTCGACTATATCCGACGATTCAAGAGACTGGGGCAGTAAACATGACATCTACATGGATCGTAAACGAGTTAGAGAGAGAGAGAGAATTGTGGTCAAAAAAATACCTACACAAGGTAGAATCAGAGCAAAAGAGATTCGAAACGCGACGGGATGACGCGGATCGAGACATTTGGACACGACTTGAAGGAACTTGTCGACGTCACAATTCAGGTTTCGTTCGTCGAGGTTGACGTTGTGGACGCTGTCAAAAACTCGGACGACGACAAGGCTCAATGTACTCACACAGAGCTCGAGCAATTCGTATTGACTCGACGTCATCATCTCATCTTCTCCCTTGTCGTCATTCAAAGCAGCGACCTCGTTCAAAAGCTCGACTAATTGACCGAGCAACGTCGTATCCTGATATTTGCAAGGCAGACAACCGCACAAAAGACGTCAAAAAAATAAAATAAAAATGTCATTAAAACAAGAAGAAAGAAATGCTTGGGACCTGGAGAAGCAACGGGGCTTCTGCGTCGTGGCAAAGGGCTTGGAAAAGCTGGAGAAGTTCTGACAAGAGCTGACAAATGGCTGAAAGCAACGAACCCTGCCACAAAACGTCGTTGTCGGTTGAAAGACGCACGTTCGCGGTTTGATACCAGCGCGTGCATTTTTGACGCCAGAAACGAAGCGAGAGCGTCTACAAGTCACAAACAAATGCGCTTTTAAAAGGAACATACAGTAAAAAAGTGCAAGCGTTTGAAAACAAGTCCGTACCTCTGTCAGTTCATGCTTTAGATTGCCCAAACAGGGTGCAAATCGATCGCGTTCGTGAGATAGCAGTTGTACAATAAGAGCACACGCCGCCGACGTTTGAAGAGCAAACAATGCGGATTTTTGGACCAAAGCAACGAAAAGCCCTAGGTGCTTGGAAAAGTCATCCCCATGACAAATCTTGACAAGTGCAGCTTGTTCGTCCTTGGAAAGACCATGATAGTGACGGAGGGCGGTCGTTAAAAGCGAACCTGCGGCAAACCGGACCGCGTCGGCTTCGAAAGTGTCAAAAAATGTTGTATACGCCATGGTCAAGTAGTCCAACGCTGGCAACGTCTTTTGTGACAAAGTTGCACGTTCAATGGCCATGAAGCCAAGGACACGCATGGGTGCAACATGATCCAGAATCAACCGCGAGGCCCACGAGCCGTCAAACAGGAGGGAGCGGTCGGTGTGCTCTAAAAGCGCTTCATCATTCGATAGAAGAGCATCTTTCACACACGTGGTCCAAATCATCACCAGACACTGTGCTGCCTTTTGAAACGTGTCGTGATCGAGAAACGAGTGGGGAGAGCGATGGCGACACACGATCGTGAGCAAGGGAGCAAGCCGATCGATTAACCGCTTTGCAATTGAAGCGCTTGAAGCCGTCGAGAGCCGCGAGTGTGTCCATGCAAGAGCAACTTGGAGCACTACATCGAGTATAAGAGCATGTAACACTCCGTCATTTGTATACTGCGTTGCGTACTTTTGACAAATGGATGTCTTTTGACAAATGGATGTCAACATGTCGGTATTTGCCGCTAACGAGAAAAAAATGTCGTGGAGGGACGAGTGACGCATTGTTAAGAGCAAATGGGCGACTTGAAGAGCAAAGTGTGGACTGTGAGACCGCTGGAAAAGCGGTCTCACAGTCGTTTGACGAGCAGCAGAGCATTCAGTTGCCCTTTCGAGGCCACGAGACCACTACCCGACTCAAAAGCGCCACCAGCGCGCTTACAATCACTTACATTACGGTATATTCGGCATTCAAATGTGTCAAAATGAGGCCATTATTTTTGTTGATATTAGTCGTGTTACTTTCCTGGGTCATGCAAATTGCCAGCCAGCACGGCCAGCAATTCAGCAAGGACACGCAGGTGCCCACAATGTGTATTTACTGTGAGATGGTGAGGTGGAAGTTTCTTTCAAGAATCCGATCAAGAAAGTTCCCCCGATCAATGTGACAGATGAAGATGCGTCTAATATGTCGGAATCACGCCCCTCATGGTCAGGTGTGCGACTTGACACGTCAAGGGCTGGGGAAACGAAGCTTCGATGTTTGCCCAAGGGGACGTTTTTCGGCGAGATTGAATTAGTGCGTCCTGATGGACGCTTCCTGCCTCGCATTGCCACCTACCGGTGCGCAGAAAGCAGCAAGACGCCGCGCAAAGTTTTACAGCTTGTGGCGGATGACGTTTTGAACCTCAAAGGAACCTTCATTACAGGGGTTCAATGCTCTAGTATCGCGTACTATGCTATCGATGTAGCAAAGCCCCATTGGTTCATGGTTCCGTTTATGATGCATACTAATGATACCGGTCGTGTGATTCGGGTAGCCTACGTTTCGATTGCCTGCGGCACGTAGCTCTTACGACAGCGTTCATTTGAAGAAGAATTGCTAGTGATTGCGTCGCGGCCTGATGATTCATCACGGACGTTGTAACGCTTGGAAGCCATTAAGTGCCAATTGGACGCAGTTGGCGGAGTTTATGTTGGCGTCATTTCAAGACATGGATCCCAATGTTCGTCTGCAAGCTGTGAAGATTCTGGAGAATTATATCAAGGGCGTGAATGGCTGGCTGGAGCCGACTGCGCCTAAACGGTGTTTGCACCTGAGCAACGCGTGTCGTGTCGACTGTCTGGAGTGTTTGGCGACGCATTTGATGCGTGCTTTTTGCGGCACCTCGCATCGTGTTCGAGTCAGTGTCTGCGCGTGCTTTACGCTGTTAGCGGCTCAAATTGGGCGTGGCTTATGGAGAAGAAACAAGCGCGACGGTTGCCTGTTTTAGCACGAGTCTGGTTTGGTCGGACGAGTTATTGGGCCAAGCCATGCGCGTTCTTGCTGGTAAAATCAATGCCGAGTCACCAAAAGTTCGATGGAATGCCTGTCATGCCATTGCCAAGGTGTTGTTAAGAAGGACGGACGGGGGGAAGTGGAGATGCCCATGACATGAACCCTATTTAGAAGGAATAATTATTGTCTGCGGTGCGATCTAAGGGTAACTCGGCGACGTTCCTACAGGACAAGCGAGAGTTTGAGTGAGTACAATGGGAAAAAAATGCATGGAAACGGCCCTCATGGAGACTGTGCCCATTGTCAATAGTGGAAAGAATGGCGACGAACTTATTCAAGGCACACTCTCGCAGACGATTTCACCAGCGAAGTGGTTGAAATGGTGAGTCACTCTCAACTTTATCGTTGTAACGAAAATTGAACATGATCTCTCAACAAGCAGATAGAGCCGGAAAAGACAGCATTCGAGAAACGTTTATTGCTCGCTAAAACTGGTAATGTTGTGCGATATTATGATGTTCGAATTTTTGCTAACTATCTTCAGTGCAGATGTCCCACTTATGTATTGGAACGCGTGGCGACTGTGATGATTAGTCTCGAGTAGAGGCATCATTGGCTGTGATGCGTCCGCCGGATCGAAGGCGGTGCTTGTAGTCCAGTCGAAGACAACGATGGCACGCACAACGAGGACGTGAAGAGCTCACAACCACCCAGTCATGCAAGGCGTCCATACGGTAGGAGCCTGTCTGTATCCACCATGATCGCTAACCAACTGTACTTTAACCAGTGTTTGAAATATAGCATACTTTGGCATGCCGAAGTCTATCCCATTCATTTTCATTCTTTCACAGCCGTGCGAAGGTAAATTTTTCCAAGCATCACACCCTATGTCCGTGAGCACTGATCGTCTATCGAATATCCTTTTGCTACCGCGCGTTCTAGAAGCCATTCTTGTGACGCGAGTGGGTGAACCCCATGGCAAATCCCGCGGTGGATGGAAAAGCGATATCATGTTTGATATTGAGGACGGCTACTCCGTATTCCGTGAAAAATGTTATGTCAAGGTTGCGGCATTGCAAGTGAGTGCAGAGACTGCAAAGAAGCGTTTCACATTGGACGATGCTAAGGATGTGTATATGAAGCAGGCACGAAACGATGCGCAAGACAAATACGTGAAGCTAACTGCTGACAACTTTCATATTACATTACAACATCGATGGAAACTGTTGGCTCCATCTGAGCGGCAGAGCGAGGCTGGTTTCAAGTTTGAGGCGTTTGTGTACGTTAAGCTTGTAGCCCAACCACCGGCCAAGTTCTTTCGTGCCACTACTGCCCGAACGGACCGAGCGAGAATCCAGCGCAATGCATACGAGGCAGCCAATGCCATCGCATTTGGCCCTATTGCATCGCACCATTTGGACATAGTAAATGCCCGCCGACCGGACGATGCGGACTTTTTAGTACCGGAAGACAACACAACGACTCAAGCAATCGAGCTTGACCGGCAAAGAGCCGCGCTTGCTGCGGATGAAGCACTACGCGGGAGATGCATTCGCTCACGTACTGCTAGCATCAACATCAAGCTTTTTGGACAGTGGGTCCCAGTTCCGGTCGACGTTGGGTCTCTCCGTCGTGCATGTGGCCTTCCGGAGCACGATATTTTCTCTGAAGAAATATTTCATTCCTTCTCCCCAAGCACTGCAACGCAGCCCGCAATGGAAGACATCGACCACCTTGAGGATGATGAAAACGATATGGAACATAATCTATGATAATAAATGACTACATCTTTTTATATACTAGCTCCAATCAGATCATCGAAAACTTCGTGTCTAAGTGACCTGCTCGAGTACCCACTATGTTGAAAATTACCAAAACATTTGTCGGCTCCGCTTTTTGTGCACGCTTTCATGGCAACATCGAGAACAAGCTCCGGATAAAGCGGAAAAACTAAATTTGCGTGGCGCTGAATCCATCGTTTAAGCAGGCTAAAACACGGTTCAATAGGGTTTAGTTGAGGGCAATAGGGCGGGAGAAAAAGAAGCCGTGCTCCGCACGCGTGTATGGCGGCTTCCATCTCAAGGTAAGCGTGAATTTTGGCGTTGTCGAATATGACGATTGATCTTGGTAGGGGCCATGGATTGAGGCGAGGAATAACATGCCTGAGAAAGGCTTCGTGAAACGTGCCTCTAGTAAACGTTCCTTCTGTCGAGCTCCATCCAATAAAGCCAGTCACGTCTAAAGCGGCCATGACAGAGAGTCGCTTGCCTCGTCGAAACGGCAATCGGACGACGGCTTTTGAATTGACACGTGACCATCCGTAGCGACGAAAAGCTTGACGACCGTCCTTTGAGGCTTCATCAATGAAAAGTAATTGCTCTGAAAATGAGTAATGTGGAATCAGCTTGGCACGGTAGGCTTCAATTTCAGCGGGAACAGCCTCACGCGCCGCCTTGGAAAGAACCTTTCGGCTGAGCTTCAGATCTACATGTAGAGCACGGCATATTCTGGCTGTGAATACAAATTTAGTCTGCGGAAAGTGTGATAGGATGTAGTTGCGGAGCTCCTCTAATGTAGAAACTTGGATGACTTGTTACGTAGATCTTTACTGCCTTCAGCACATATGGGCCCCACCGCTTGGTTTGCGTTTTGTCCCGTTCCACTCGTACCACCCCTTTTTGAAGGAACATAGCGTACCAGCGACGTATTGTACGCTCTTTGGCGCCAAACAGTTCTGATATATGGGAGATGGGAACGTTGTAGATATGAATAAGTGCGACCGCTCGCCAGCGAAAGTCGTCCGAAAATGTCATGGCTTTTGCAGAAATTGCAAATTGTCAGATGACTACTCGCTTCTCCGTCTTGCCGATGAAAAGTGGCAAAAAGGACCGGGTTTGCCTATTCGGACTAGGGGTGGGTGTTGGTGGTCCGTTTAGTTGCTCTATTTCTGAGAGTGTATTTTTCCAATTCGGGGCTTACGCATATTTGTGACTCTTGATTACGGATTTCAGACCATCAATACATGTAGTACGAGGTACTATCTTCTATATACGGTCACACCTCCTTAAGTAGTACTCACGAACCAACGAGTGGTCCAGAATATGGAAACGTCATATAGGGGGGATGAGATACTACTTTTGTGAAGTTACGAGTCTGTCATATACAATGATTGAGTATATGCCAAAGGTTCTTTCGCTAAGAGCACACATGCTTGCTTGTGCATTTTCAGAACTAGAGAAACGGAAACAACTCATCCTGATATTTGGTGTCAGAAGGTTGTCAAAGCTCATTGCGCGGGGTAGATGGAGATATACTGACGCCGTCAGGCGAGGGTCAGATCCGACAGGTACATTCTATCCGTGGACAAGAAAATATGTCAACCTGTCAACGTCCCTTCTTTCTGTTGGAATTTTGTACCCATTTAGTGAAATGTGTGAAGTACGAAATTCCAGGTTATTTTGCGATAATTACGACAGGACATCATTACGTAACATTTAGGTTACAGAAAAAGTAGATACTGATTTATTTTAGTAACCTTTTATATTAATACACTTTTCTAAAAACTCTAAATAGAGACAGTAACATAGGACGCTCAGGTAAAGGCACCTGCGTAGACAACCTGCAACTTGAACAGTCAAGTTGCACGCATAAATCAACACCACCTGACACCTCTGATCGGCTGCAGTTGGAGCTACTCATTGGACTGCTTGAAGGCTCTCACCGGCACAAACACGTCCGCGTCTGTAAGGACGACAAGAGCGCTAAGTTAATTTTCCTACAGGTTATGAGCGCAAGTTTCCAGGGGCCTTAACCGAGTGTTTCTGATTATTTTTCGCAAATTTGATTTTTCTCGCACTTTCGCAAGGTGTCGTGGATAAGTGGAGCATTTTTTCGATTACAGTGGATTTGAATACTGTGGATAAACTGGTTGACGCTCTTTCGTGACGAAACAAGTTTTGAATCTCGTTTTTTAGTTGTTTCCCGTGGAATATGGAAGAAGAAAAGGGTGAAAAGTCGAACCCTGAAATGAATCTCATTTTGGAGTATCTGAAAAAGATGGACAGACGGCTCGAAGCTGTCGAGGAGGCTAGGTCCACTGGATCAGCTCCCAGTACGTCCCCCGGCTCGAACAAGAGCTCGGAGTATGCCAGTGTCTTTCGAGACACATTGAAAAATCATGGCCCATTTGGCATGAAAATGACGCTAAACGATTTAGGCGCCGAAGAAGCCGCGGCGCGTGAGGCTATGCGTGGCGGAGTAGGTGATGTTCCACCAGTTCAACCGCCAGGAATGGGACCGCAAGGTATGGCGGGGGCATGGCCCCACAAGTAAACATGTTTGGACACCCAACAGGGGTAGTGAGTGGTGTCAAAATACCGAAGCTCACGATACAGAAATTTTCGGGGTGTGAACTTTACCCTGGGCTTGGTTCAGGTTTTAGGCGATGGGCCTACCTGTTCATTGAAGCTATTGAATTGCCGAGCTTTCGTGTGGTTTTGCTTGGAACGAGCGGCTAAAAGTCAATAAGCTCGATGAACACTTGGAAGGAGTGGCGTTGAGTTACTTCCAGGCGAACATTAGAACCTGGTGGCAACTCAACTCCACACTTTATTTCGTATTAGAACAATTATTGACGGCTTTCAAGGTGCACATCACCCATCACCAAGCTGCGTCTCTTTTTGCGGCTGAAAAAGATCCGAAAAGGACGTGGACGGAGCATTTTTTATACTTGGTGGCGTTAGCCAAGGAGAGCGAGTCGAGCGAGCGGCTAATCGTTGAGAATATTGTGAAATACGCTGCTCCAAGGCTCAAGCTTGCTCTTTTCGTTCGCTACAATCCACAAAGGCAAGACTACATACAGCACGCTCAAGAACTTGTGGCATGGGCCCAAGAAATTGACGACGAAGCTCAGAAGCCCAAGAAACCCGGAAAAATTTACGCTAATGCTGTGGGTGAAAGTGGGCACAGAAGAGTTTGTTATGCCTGTGGAAATGAAGGCCACATCAAGAAGGATTGTCCGCGGCAGGGTCATCGCCGCAGTTTTAAAGGGAACGACCGAAAAAACAGAGGTGGAAATCGCATGTCAGAGCAGCGATTCGCACTGTCTACGGGTGAAACGAATCGTAAAACAAGTGGAAATTCTAACGTCTCGCTGAATAAAGACGAAAATCTCTGGATTATTGACAGTGGTGCCAGCAGGCACTTAGTCTCTGATGAAGATTTGCTTGAAGATGTGAAGGAGTGTACAGATGCGGACGCATTAACACTTCCTGACGGCGGAAGTTTACAAGTAACGAAAGTCGGAAAAATCACGTTACAGGGAATGGCAAACGCGAATATCAAGACTACGATCACACTCTCCGAAGTATTTTTCGCTCCGAAGTTAGCCAAGAACCTAATTTCGCTGGGTTGCTTGCGTAAGAAAGGATGCATGTTGAGAGATAATGGGGAAAAAATGGAATTGATTTTAAACAACAAAGTTCTGTTTCCCATTGAAGTGTGTGGCTCTGTTTTTGTTGCAAAATTGCATGCAAACAGAGAAACAAATTTAAGGACGGAATTTTCGAATATGGTGATGAATGCAGCATCACAAGTAGGGGCAGACGACGTGCAGGAAGGGACCCTGCACCATTTTCA
>MIQA02001953.1:0-22620 GCA_001887855.2 Sclerospora graminicola | reverse complement strand
TCCTTGATATATATCATGTGCTAGTCCTTGTGTCTGCTCTTCTAGGATTGGGCATGCGTGCAGGGACATAAAGTTTTCCTCTGACACGATGGCCTAAGCTGCTAACTTCTCGAAAGGATCCCAGAGGGAGTTGGGATGAACACTTATTGTATCTGGTGGTCGTATCCGAGGCTGCCGGGTGCAAAGATGAATTAATTCAAGAAAGCATTATAAAGTACTCCATGCCGGAGCTTCGAGGCATGCTTTAAGCAAGATATGATCCGATAAGACCAGATCACCTGAAGCACGCCGAAGAACTGGTATAAATTCCGCACCGGTTAGAGAAAGGTTCGGCCACAAGAGAAGAAAGTAAGAAAATATATTATAGTAAAAGTAACAAAAAAATGTATGCGATGACCGCAACGTAAAATTTACATTATGCGTCCAAAGCACTGAAGTTACTGAATATTCAAAATGGAGTTTAAACAGCGGTGCAAGCAGGCATTTGGTTAAGGACTAAAAAAAACCTACTTGAAGACCGAGAGAATTGCAGCTTAGTGTATCTTCTCCCGGAGAATGAAGTATAATGACTGTCGGTGAAGGGTTCCAAGCTGCTAAAAGTGAAAGCAGGAGCCAAAACTCAGCCGATACGACCCAAGGAAGTGTTTTCGCAGAAAAGCCAGCAAAAATACCATTTCGAATGAAAGACTAGAACCATAGGGGTTCACAAGGACAAAAAACGTCGTTTAGTAGAAGAATTAAGTAAACAAGTATTTTTAGCGTGGAAAGAAAGCACGACGTGCTAGTGGTGGATGTTATTACTAACTCAAGATCAGGAACTGGAGAAACAATTCATTCGGTCTCGAAAACTCCGATTCCAAGAGCGTGGACAACGTTTAAGAAGGTTCATTAATGCACTTTCACACCTGGCTAGGGTATCTAAACTCCGAAATAATTGAACAAAATTGCAAACGATCCCAGTTCCGGAATAAAACGCACGGATTAAACGCGCCAAAACTGTTTTACCTGCGCTCAAGGGAAGAAGACTATGCGTTTAAGAGACAAGAAGGACAGTGGCAAGAGGGAGTGAGGGGTGTCATTTGCTATGCCATTGAAGTCCAATGACACCAAGCGATCGACTCGGAAACAGATATATGGTAAATTTCGTCGATTACAAGTCAAAGTACTGTAGCAAAGACCAAGACACAAGCCGCGAAAACAATTGAATATATATTGTTTTTTTAAAGGCGTTTTAAGTAACGTATTCTACTATTAAGGACATATGGCGGTAGTGAAATATAAGAATGTGGACTTACTCTGAAAACAGACGGGGATGGAGCTTCAAGTAAGCGAAGCTAACAATCAAGCGTCAAACGAAAAAGCGGAAATAATGCATCGAGCCATCTTAAACATGGCTCGCTGCCTGAATTTTAACTTTTCACATTCGGGGCGATGCTATGGAACATTCGGCCTACATGTTGAACTGAAGCCCTACCAAGGCGAACGCGAAAAGGAGGTCATCGAGGAGGTTTTAACAGGGATATTACGAAACGTGGGAGACACTATGGTAGTTTGGAGCCATTTTACGATTTTCGGGATCCGAAGAAGAAATCCCTAATACACAGGAGTCAAGTAGGCATGATCATGAGAAAGTCAGATGAGCAAAGACAGGATTCTATCGTTACCAAGCACGTACGGAACATTGAAACTTTCAATCCAAGCAATTTCAGAGTTTTGTTAAAGAAAACAAACGGAAGAAAGCAAAAAATGGGCGCAAGTTTGATTAATAAAGACAAAACTCAACAAGAAAGTAACCCATTCGAACACAAGATGAGGCATGGTTACAAGAAAAAAACATGGCGGGCATTTCCAACCAGAAGGCTACAACACTACAGACACTGACGCTGCATCCAGACGAAACGTTGTGGACATACTGCTCGGCATTCTCGACGGCACAATTTTTAACACAAGTGTGGAGCTCACCCTGGTATCCAGCGTCTTGACTACATTTTTTGCTAATCTTACGACGACAGAGAGCTACCAGCAGTGGTGGTTGGTTCTCAATTCCGACTGCACATACAAAACAAACAAGTACGGAATGCCGCTGCTCAACATCGTCGCAGTGATCAGCCTGAAAAAGGTGGTGCGAGTGGCCCAATTTCTTCTTGTTGGTGATATTGAGCCAGACTCCATAACAAATGAACGGGAATTCATCTCAGGGACCCTCAAGCAGATGAAAGCTCTCAAAAGGATACGGTGCATTGTAACCAATCCAGACTTATTGCAGAAGTCACTTTCCATTTTGAAGCCAATCGATGATCTAATCACTTACTTCCATAGTTATGGTGTACCTGTTTCTGAGGTTTACAATCTTTTTAAGGCGTTATCAGGCAGGATTCGAGCCATTAAGCAGTGCAGCTGAACTACTTCTGAAGAAGAAAAGAACGACGTAGTGCAGTTGATCGGCTCCGAGTTTGATGTTATGTATAGTGATACCCATGGGTTTGGATATTAGCTAGATCAGGTGATGGAATTTCTGCTGATAACCTGCAGTATTGAAATTGTGCTGATCTCATTACCGAAAGATGACGAGATTCTAGCATCTCCTGCACCAGGTCCAACGCCGTAAGATCTAAACGATAAATTGGATCGAATCTATACCAAGTACGTCATTGCTGCAACAGCACATAAAACTATAAAGGCATTCCGATATCAGAAGCTTGTCGAATAGAAGAAGATCATTTTGCTATACTGGTTTGCACACGGAGCCTAATGGCTTCATTAAACAATTTTCCAAAGTGGGGCTCCAGTAAATTGGTGAAAATGTTTCCACCAAACTGATCGTTGAGACAAAAGTGGGGGCAAACATTTGATATAGATAAATTTAGACAACAACAACAACAAATAAATTGGAGGCCGGAATCCCTTAAATGAAGATTGCTTTAGAAGAAGGTGAAGCAAATCCGCGCCGATCGCTCCCAAACACGCTTGTCCGTGGCATGATGTCCACGGACCGCGAGTCCCTAACACATTTCTTTCAAGATGTCGTGCTTCGTCAAGTCAGAGGGCGGTTGTGAACCGGAAGATGAGCGGCGGGAAGAAGGTCATCGTTCGTGGCTCGAGTTGACGACGTCTACTTTCGTCGTACGCGTTCTACGGTTGAGGAAAAAGGACGTGCACGACTACATAACATCATCAGTTCGTTCAACCTCGACCATCACGGCTGTACTGGACATGCGCGACCAACAAGTCGGCACGTAATTGAGGTTGATGTATCACGAGCCGCCATCATGGCTAACCCGCAATCTTCAGCTCGTGCACTACTTGAGCAAGTCCAGCGTATTGTTGGCGTTCTCATCAACCGCCGCATGATGTATCGCGTGAAGGTACAAGTTATCGATCAGAGCACCGGTGTTTATGCGGCTAGCTTTCCTAAGACCGTGCCTCTTCTTAACACTTTCGTGTGCCTCAACCCGACAAGTCGCACCACAACCGAAGTAGACGACTCCGGCCGCTTTGTACCGGTCGATCTGAAGTGCCTCGTCTACGGTGTACAAGGTGCCGAGACACTCGAAGAGTATCAGTTTCTTCTGTTTACGCTCGGAATGACGCGAATGTTTTCGGAATGACGGAATGTTGCAGTTGGCAGGGATAGAAGCGGCAAAATGGATGATTCACCCAGAGGCGATCCGATTTATAAAGATGAATGATTAGAGAACTACCAATTTCGTCAAATCGGCTAACAGCGCGGCGATCCCTGCTCAATTCAGGTTTACTTTCCGATTCTACATGGTAAAGTTCATGGAAAATGATATTTCGTGCCAGCAAAATGATGCGCCGGGGCATGATTGTTGCTCCACACGCGCAGTCCGAGATTGAGACCCAATTGACTGAACTTGGTCACTACACTATTCTTCGTAGCACCGATTTAGTCTCGTTTGTGCGCTGCCTTCGCGGGTTTCCTGCTCAGCATCGTGTCAACCTCGACCAGAAGACGTGCACTTACCCGTACATCAGTCAGTACGGTCTGCCATGTCGGCACTTGATTGCTGCGCTGATTTCAGCTGGGCGCCTGAATGAGCATATGAAGCATGTAACCGTTGTTATGGCTTTTGAGAGATACACGACTTTGTACGGCTCAGGACAGGGTATCGAGTTTGTGCTAGAACATGATATCAAGAGCGGAGAGCTTGTTCTACCGACTCGGACTTTGACCACGTCAGGAAGAAAGAAAACCAAGCGGATTCCGAGTCAGAAAGATATTGTCCCCGGCTATGCTAAAGGGAAGAAGAGGCTGCGTTGTCAAAAGTGTGGCGAGACCGGTCATAACCGCCATACATGCAGCAACGACTAGCAAGAGCAGAACGAAGACCGAACGACAGTTTACATATATTACTTCTGAATAGAAACAGCAGCGACTGATTTTGTCAGTGGTTTTGCGCAAATCTCCAGGGTATTGCCTGAATCTACGCAATTATCGGCAAGTTGTGCGCAATCTCTCCGGGTTATCTGATTGCAAAAGAACGCAAAGACCAGGTCGTGTATCTCGTCCGTCTATCTAAATGATTTCGGTGTATAAGAAACATTGTGGCTAGAAGTAAGGCAACTGAACTAGAACCACAAACATGTTTAAGGGATAATGCATCCATGTCGAGTATCTACGCTGAAGACACTTTTTTTCCTGTCAAATGATAATTATGCATCGAGAAAGGTGAATTAATATGTACTACAGTCTTAGTTCCCTAAGGTACGTGGGACATAATTAATGTGACCACAATAGCTGAAATATTCTGTGCAACTGATTAGAACAATCCTGGTTGACTCAAGGAAAACCCTTCTTTTATTTTCTTCTTGTTAAATGTCTACCTACAAGCGGTCGAATGGTGCACAACAACACGGGCACGGAGGTGACCCTGAGATGCGCCCACGTTCGGGGTCCCATGCGAGGAAGCGTGCCGTAAATTTTTAGGCACTTGACGCGCAGAGCAGGGGGGCAGTTTTTTGAGCCCACAATTTTCTCGAAGGGAAAAGGTATACAAATGGTTTGTTCACTGTCATCCGGTTGAGACTCCGCGATCGAGGATCCACTGAGCGCTGAGAGACGCCGAGCTGTTGGCGTGCTGAGCGTCTGCACGACCAAACGAGTGTGACGTCAAGTGCGCATCAACGCTGGATGGCTTGGACACGAGATCGAGCAGCCTGTTCACGTAGCCGTGAATCTATGGTACGTTATCTTGCATTGCTACTGTTGGCTCCGTTCCTACAGCGTCGTCAGGAAACACTCATCCCCGAGGATGATCAAGCAAGTATTGTAGCTGAGACAGCGACATTTTCTACAGGTTGTTGCTCCGAAAGTAGGTACAGCAGTGCAGCACTTGGCGAGGTCGCTAGGGCAAGTGCAATCGCAACTAGCGGGCAATTGACTAGTTCTTCGTCTTGGAACAGTGAAAGGCCTTGTTCTTCAGCGGTATTCATACGGATGAATTGGATGAAGAAGATGTCACCAGCGCTGATGGAGAGGTTCGGCTTGCGTAGGAGGGTCAGAGCAAAAGCCCGGCCAAACAGAAACCACAACAGGTATAATAAAGCCATATCCCGATAGTCAGCTGGCGAAGCCGCATTTGAATACAAATACATAACCATTTGACGCAGACTTCCCTGGGTACACGCAACCTCTTTTTTATAAACTCGCCCGACTCAAGCTTCAGGCACTAACGCTCAAGCGAGCTCCCCATCTTTAGAAGACGGCTCTTAACAACAGGTCGATGTGGAGAAAATTGGTCCAGACTACTGGACTCGTTCTATTGCTTATTTTGTTAGTAACGAATTTGAAGCGTCTTCGGTATTATCTTATGAGGACTTTATTAGAACTTTTACAGTGATACTTCATGTTTGATTTTAAATGGCTGATACAAATTGAGCCCATGTCGCGACTACGGTACTACAGGTATACGATTAGTCTCATGATTTCTCGTTTATCTTAGATTACTTTCACAACTTTCGCCATTCTATAGCGTTTAGATTATTAAAGAGTTTAAAATAATTTAAAAAAGGGCACGTTTATAATCACCCCCAAAACCATAGACTCACCCCCAAATTACAGTAGTATCCATATTAGCTACTAAAAACAAACAAAATACACAGCCAGATGTTTTAGAGGAAAGAACCTGTTCCTTGGTTGTGAAACTTCTTGTTGTTTTTGCTTATGACCGTCGATACGCATTTTGACTTTAGAGGATCACCTTCTTTTACTTTCGAGTCATCCATAGGCAAGTTTTATGCTTTAAAAGTTAAGTACTTGTAAATGACTTGGCCTTTTTTCACTTGTTACGTCGATATATACTGGTTTTCGCTATGCTAGGTTGAAGCACGCCCGTTCAGCGTTATGATGTGCGTCATGCTGCATATACTTCTAATAAATAGCAGAAGCGGTTCAGTCAGAAGAATTGCTACTGCCACTTCAATAGAGTGCCCTCACATGATAGCGCACATGTCTCCATGACGCTCACTGTAAATCAAGAGGCGAGCCACGGCTGCAAGTAAAGGTGGGAAGGAAGAAACAAGCGAACGAGGACGTGATTGATGTGGAAGTGACGACGAGAGGAAAGAAGAAGAAGAAGACGAAGGCGTGGTTTCCATGTCGAGGCCAACCAGCCAAGCCGTATGGGTTTTACGCGCTCTTAGTAAGGACAACGAAAAGAAGAGCACTAAAGTATTGCAGCTCCAGCACGTGGCATGTAAATCTTTGCCTATGGGAGGACGCGAAAATAAAGAAGGGTGATTCCTCTAAAGTCAAATGCAATCGACGGCATAAGCAAAACGACAAAAAGTTTCACAACAAAGAACAGGTCTTGATATCCTCCTCTAAAACATCTGCCTGTGTATTTTGTTCTTTTTTCGTACTAATATGGGTTGTCTACTGTAATTTGGGGTGAGTCTATGTTTTGGGGGTGGATTATAAACGCCCCCTTAAAAAAACGTATAATTACAAATTTAAAATAAAATAAAAAATAACTTTTAATTTAATCTGTTTCTTTAAGGTTGCTCAAATCAAATAATCTTAATTTAGTTAATAACACTAAGTACATAATTAAATAAAATATAATTTTATGTTATTAAAACATATCATAAAACCTCCGACTACCACATCTCCCGGACCTGTATCAAATTGGTGGTACCAGTAATTAGTGACTAGTAATTAGTGACTGAATAATATCGTACTGTAGAAGAATAGGGTTTGGGGCGGTGAGGTCCTAAATGTATTGATTTGCTACCCAGAAGAATGCTACTTTTGTTGGCAAAGTTTCAGACCCTGAAACGGCCTGGTTATCGAGAAAAAGGCCAAAAACTGATTCATAGGAAAAAATGTACAGATGCCACGAGGACAGTTCACATGGTAAATTCAAAAGTGAGGGCTACTTTGCAGAGTAGGGGTCCACTAAAACGAGCAATCCGTTATAATCATGCGTAATTACAGAAGGGTACGACAAAAAGAACGTGTGGCTCAGAAACAAAATAAAACATTTAGACTAAGTTTTTGTATGGGCCTACAAAATCGTTGGTTCTTTATCTCTTTTGATCTGCTGTCCAAGTAACTACCATTCATTCTTCATTTCTTTGGTAGTACTGCTCAAGTCCCACTAATATTCTTCCAATCTCGATCTTCATTATGCCCACGAAGCTCAGCGGTTGAGCCCGGACCATCAGTCCGGAGGCGGCTGGTTCGACTCCAGCCGTGGGTCTTCGCGCGACGAAAATGTGAGTGCTATTGCATTTGTATGTGAGAAAACGCGTGTGTGAGGGTATGTGATGTGCAGGCTTACGTTAAACGTTGCGTGCATGGTGTCGAAGTTAACTTTGTTGTCCGCAAGGAGTTAAACTTATTGTTCGATATCTGCAGCTAGCAATGTTATGAAGCCCCACAATCATCAGAACAGGTTTTAATAAAACTTTTTAACAAGAACCACCTGAGGTATTACTGTTTGTTGAGGCATTCGTTTGTTACCATGTACAGCTCCTTACTAATCGGTACCCGTGGTCATAATTTAAAAATGAAAAAATAGCATTACAGATTCAGATCCAGCATCAAAAATAGCACTCCGTAGCATTTAATAAGCATTCAGATTGAGGAGCATTACAGAGCAAGTGATAACCGTTATTATTCGTGTCAGTCCTCAAACACACGTTACTCACAGCGACTACTTGCGGGACGTCAGTAATGGAACGAGACACTTTTTTTAACGCAATTGCCTTGCAAGCGATCCTGTTTACAGCAAAGGTCTTCGAGCCGGACCAACAGACTTATAGGGAGTTGATTCATATTCAGAAGAAATTCATATGGAGCAGTCAGACATCCAGTGAACCAGGGCGACACAAGATCTCACCGCATCTTCTCTTCATCCCCAAGAACGCTGGGGGCTTGATAAAGTAAGGTATAAGATTCAACAAACAAGTGCAAGTTTATTCAAGATTATCGCAAAATTATCGACTACAGTCCTCAACATCCATGCGGCAGTTAAGGAGATGTCGGCAACACGGTTGGTGTCTCAACCTCGAGGATGTTCTGGGTGTAATCAGGAGCGGGATCGGCGATAGCTCCTCTCGCAATGAGCTGACGATAATGTCGTATGTTGTTGTTGAGATGGCCTTGTTTGTGCAGGTCGCGCAGTCGCTTGAGAACAGCATTGCTGCCGCGCGATGTGATGCCGCGCACACGAAGAAACGAGAGCACGCTATTCTCAGCCTGAGCGCTTACTGCAAGAACATTGTCGCGATATCGATTTGACTTCTCGTCCAGAGTGAATCTGTTGTCGAGGAAGAGCTTCATGAAAGCGACAAGCAGCTTCGAGTCCGATTTTTTTTTCTTGTTGTCTTGGGCGTCAAACTTGCTCCATAGGCGTGGCTACCAAGTGTACCAGACTTCGCGAAGGTAAGTGACAGCAGCTGTGCGTCTTCGTTTTATTGGAGGTTCACTGACAGGTTCATCACGCTCTTGGCTTAACGCAGTAATTTTCCTTTTAGGGTCGGGTGAAGCTTCCATCGCATTTAGTCGTTGATCGAGGCGCTTGTTCATCTGAACTAGCTGGTCAATCAAGGCGGCTTGTTGGTGAATTACTGGGTGCTCTTCCATTTTCTTGTCCGATCCGTTGTTCTCATTTTGCTACGACCTATGTACAGCTTGGCCCTGACCGATATGTGCAGACCAGGCGAGTAACTCTGCAAGCGAAGTACCAGTGGCGACGACACAATCTTCTAGGCGTTTGATAGCTGGGCTTTCGACATTGAGCAGCTTCAGTGTCGGATAGTGGCGGATCAGGTAAGCGATGAGCACTTCGAGGACACGTAAATTGACGTTGTATTGTTTTGACTCAAGCTTTTTGCATGAGTTAAAGAGCTGACCCATTGCTTCGCGTATTTTGATCTGAGTCTGCGCGTCAAATGAATCCAACGAGTCAAGAACCACATCGTCATCAGGTTTGTATCCACTCAACACTTTTGCAACCTTATGATATTCACTTGGGGTATTAAAAACGTATGCAAACGCTTTGTTCGTTGTAGTCATGTTCCAGGCTCCGCGATCGAAGATCCACTGCGCACTGAGAGACGCCGAGCTATTGGCGTGCTGCGCGCCTTCACGACGAAACGAGTGTGATGTCAATCAATGCCGGATGGCTTGCAAACGCGATCGAGCAGTCTGTTCACATAGCTGTGAATCCCTGGTACGTTATCTTGCGGGGATAATGCTGGCTCTGTTCCTGTAGTGCCGTCAGCAAGCACACAGCCCGGGGGATGATCAACCAAGTCGATCAGCGGTATCGTAGTTGGGACCGTGACATTTACTGCAGGTTGCTGTTTTGGTAGTTGGTTTAGCAGTGTGGTGAAGCGATCGGAAAATATTGGGATTGAAGTGGACCACACATGGCCGATGATTGGTGATGATAGAACACCCATCAACATATGACGGTTGATGGGTGAGAAAAGGTTGATCGCGAGTAAGAAGAAAAGGTGGTGGCCAACGGATATTTACGATGTGGAAGAGTTAGCCAAGTATGGTCGTTAAGCCCGGTCCCAGGCACTGGCGAAATGATGAAGATCACGATCACGATCGTTGTCGCAGTCACTAAGTGGAGTTCTCGTGGATATAATAAAATAGTGGTGATTGTTGACATGGCATACCAAGAGCAGGTGACCAGCCGATTTCCGAAATGGTATACTGGTGGAAGCCGGCTATGATACAAGGTTGCAGCCTGATCAGCTTGTCACGCCCGGAGGAAGAAGATCAAATGATGAATGAAGATCGGGCAGGTGGATTAACAGGTTATACGAGTGATGTGAACCTTTGATTAGTCCGAAGATTATGTGGCAAGGCCTGATCAGGCCTGATCAAGCCTGATCAGCCGAGATCAGTGCGGTATGGTTATCCTGACGGTGCATTAAGATCGAAAGTATGGTTTGGAAGATGAATGGAGTCGTAATGATGATGACCCTGGACGCTCCCGAGGTGATCAAGGGCTGATCAGGCCTGATCAGGCCCGATCACCTGGTCGATCACTATGGCGATCATGATCAGGGCCGATCAGCCCTTGATCAGCGTTGATAAGCAAGGGCAAGTGAGTTCTCGGTTTGGGCGGACTATATATGAAGTGAACAAGTGCTGAAGAGCAGGTCTCAAGTGGTTTCAAGGTCGTCTGTTGAAGATCAGGATGGGTTGAAGATCTTCTGAAGAGTCGGGTCATGATCGGGGCAGAATCGGTACAGGTCAGCTTGAAGGTGCAGCCAGGATGGGCAAGAGAGTGTTACGCAACCGTGCGACGAAGTAAATAGGTTCGAAGTAAAGGTCAGGCATGAGTTGAGGTATGGTACACAGGTATAGGACTTTGCATATATAATAACAGGTTTAGATTTTCCCCCTAAAGCAAAGAGTCGCTCTGCCACGTGTGCAGTCATTGGGAGCACAGGGTTGATTAGTCCCCTCTTGCTCATCTATTTCCCGGTTAAGACGTGCTAAGGCACATTTTGGCTTACCGGAAGACCCCCGACGGGTTTGTCTTAGGTGATCTAACCTCACCCGCAACGCGCACGTGTTTGGAACACGTTAATAATATTGGTAAAGGTTTTGTGGAGATAACGTTTGTGGATTACTGTGGAAGATCGTGGATTGATCGCATTTTCTTGGTTTCGTTATATCTCTCTCTCTCATTGGCTGGCCTGATCAGACGAACTTTCCTGATCAGTGCCTAGATACTGAATAAGTGTCGACCCCAACCCGTTCTCCGGTGAAGATTTCCACCCGAGGACACCCCCCGTCTCGAGAAGGTCAAACCCTCCGACCTGATCAAGATCATCCTTTTCGTCACCGAGTCCACCTAAGTGAGTGTAATCAGCCCCGATCGACGGGTACACAAGGTGAGATGAAGTTAAACATAGATCCTGACGAGCATGAAGACCGGCCAGATGACCGGGAGGATCAGATCAACCACCACAATGGTGATTCATCTAATTCCGATGCGGACCAGGATCAACGGAGTACCCCCTCCGATAGTTGGTCGTCCGGGCCAGTGGGTATCCGGATTCCACCCACGACTTCGGTCATGGATTTGGAAATCGGCTCCACCACAATGGTGCGCGTGCCCGGATTCGAACCAGGGATATCACCGTGATTCCTTTGATGATGAAAAAGATGTGAAAATCAAAGTGGAGGAAACTTTTTCGGGTGTATTGGAGGAAGGCGTATCGCCTCCGATGCTGTCCATTTCTAAAGGAAGCGATGATCGACCTGGTTTGGTGGAGTGCCAGGTCGAGATTAAAGATGAAATAACTCCCCACATGGCCCCGATCGGGGCCGATCTGGGTTATAGTAAAGTTGACTATAACCCAGGAAAGGATCGAGGTGTTAACCTTGATCCTATGCATAAGAAAAAAATGGAAAAAGACAGAAAAAACATGGGGGCGGATCATTGCGATCCACCTAAAAAATATGTGAAACCTAAACCGAAGATCTTCGAGGAAGACGAAGAGAAGACCGAACCAGCCGAGAAGACCACTGTCCAAGATGTGGAACGACTGTTCTATCTTCGAGAGTTTCACAAGTTCCTGGTTACCAACCCAGTGATGAAGATCATCAAGCCTAAGATCATCGGGAAGCTGGAAGGTCGAGCGACCCGGCCGGTGATCACAGGCAGTCAACTTGATCTGATCAGGAACCTCTTGGCGCAGATCGACGAGGTTGGCTTCACTACTGGTGCCTTCGATGCGAATATGCTATTCGATCTGGATCAAGAGACGATCAGAGAATCTATGATCACCCTGTATGATCATCTTGCTTCGTTACTAGGGGCGAACCCAGTGGTTCAGTCGCCGATCGCGGATCCTTCGCACCGATCACTGTTGGTGGAGTATCCTATGGATATCGAGTCGATATACCAATCGTCATCACAATCTGGAGCGGCATCCACCGACTCCTCGGTTGGGATCACACGTATGACGTTGGGCCCCAAAGGGATCCAGCAGATCGACCCCAAGACCGAGCCGCAGAACAGGAAGAGAAAGCCTGAACCTGGTAGAGTCGGATCGGATGATAGTTTTGAAGATGCTCAGGAAGTGCCACAGGCCAATCCGACCTCCAATACCGGTCCAACCAACATGCCGGAGGTCCCAGAGCAATTAAAAGCCATGTTCGCGACAATGATGAACCGATTTGCGGGTGATCAGTATGGATTGCCACAATACGCACCTGGGCAAGGACAACCATGGCGATCGACACCGAATATGAATCAGTCCGCTGAGAAATCGGTCAAGAGACCCGTGGATGTGGAGATGGAATCAGTCCGATCAGCCGGAATCGTTCGTTCGATATGCCAGGGCGATCGCCAGGACCGGTTCCACCGATCACCCCCGCGAAGTGATGTGGACATGGAGTCAGAGGGCGAGATCAGCCAACATTTCGATCCAGATGATCTGGACATCGAGATGCCTCGTAGAGCGAATATGGCCTCCGCGCAGGCATTTGACAGTGAATCGGGAACGATCACCCGAGTACGAATGTCTGCGATCTCGGAATTGAAGGATTTCACCGGAAAAGATATGGATGACGATCAGGCCAGAGGTTGGTTAAGCCGGACTAAGTCAGCTTTTCTGAGGGACAAGACACCGGAAGCTGAAAGATGCCTGATCTTCGCTGATCTAATGAAAGGCCCGGCCAAGAACTGGCTTAAACAGCTAAGTCGAGAAGTGCGTCTGAAGTGGCCCCGTTTGTGTGAAGAATTTGAAGAACAATATTGCAATTCGGGGGTGTCTGTCGCTAGGCAGTACTACCACATGAAGAAAAGATCCGACGAGACGCCGATCGAGTACTTACATCGGTTGAATGTTGCTGGTCTACGCGCGAAAATGCCGATCAAGGACCCACGACACCCGGACATAGCCCGCGAACATGTCGAACACTTCATTGGAACCCTGGACAATCGCGATCTGGCTGATCAGCTAACCCTGCTCCGTATAAAGGACTCAGAACAACTGGAACTGACTCTAAGGACGTTGCAACGGGCCAAAAGTCGGCAGCCCAAGGTCGAGGTAGGATCGAACCGGTACCGGTCCAAGCCACACCCTGATCAGGGCAAGATACCGGCAGCCCGACCCGCCAGAGCGATTCGCGTGATCGCGAAGGAATCAGACAGTTCAAGCTCTGAAGAAGAAAGTGGTCAGTCGGGTCTGAGCTCGGACGAGGAACAATACCGTCATGTATTTACGACGGAACCAATGTACCGCCCGAGATCATCGACTAATGGTGTGGACGGACGGAAACCTGGTGGTATTCAACCTGATCAGGACCGATCTCGTAAGAAATGTGTGCATTGTGGGTCGACCAAACATGGAGATCGTGATTGTTGGAAAAGAATTACGTGTGGAAAATGTGATCGTAAAGGTCACCCTTCTGATCACTGTTTTTTCGTGTGCAAGACCTGTGGGAAGCTTCATGACGCCGGCGCCTGCCCTATCGAAGAATTCTTTAATCTGATGCGCAAGTGGTATGTGCCGACTAAACATGCTGGTATGCTCCCACCAGATGTTGAGAAGATGTTAAACTAGATCGCTCGCCAGGTTGGAATCTGGTTCGAGCCGAGCGATCTATGTTCTGCATTTATGCATATGTCGGTAGCGGAGATAAGTTTGAGGAAAAGAAGATAACCGACAATACATGTTCTAATTCAAATTGCATCGATCGGTGTCCGATCTACAGTCTCAGAGTGGATGAATATTCACGATCGGACGTGATCATGGAGTTGGACCTACTGCCCGGTGAATCCCGTGGATACTGGAAGTATCACTCTCCCGACAAGTGGTTTAAACAGGCTAAAGCTAACGGAAAGATCAACAATGAGAAAGCCACTATTTTATTTGACTCTGGGGCGGAAGTCTCGATCATCGACTCCGCCTTTGCTCGTAAGGTGGGATGTCGTATAGACAGTACCCAGAGGCAAGAATGTGTTGGGATTGGCGAGAGTTCATATATGACGGAAGGACGATCACGTGTGAAGATCACCTTGGCAGGATCCCTGGTCTACTATTTTAATGCTTGGGTTGGACGGCTAGCCGGTCAGGACGCGATATTGGGGATGGATTTTATGGTACCAGCTGGTATACGACTTGACCTATCTCATGGAACCCTGACTCTGCCGGATGAAGTGCAGATTCAGTTATCTGGCCGACGGCCTTTGTATGGTACTCATGTACGGATGTTAAAGATGGGCCAGTACGAGAACATTGGGGTGTCCCGATCAGTCGATGTCATGATTCGGTCGAGTGATCGGCAGCAGAAATTGTGGCTGACCCGTGGCGAACGTTGGGTACCAACGTTCGTTAAAGGTATCGGCCGATCAAGCTACATCAGAGTCACAAATATATCCGATCAGCCGCTGATCATCCACGAAGACATGATCTTAGGGATGTGGTTACCTGAAGGGAAAGTACCCCGACAGATCGGATATGTTTCAGTGGGATCACGAAGATACATTGAATGGCAGAATCTGGCTTATCAAGCCACCACGGACGTGATCAGTGACGAAGACTTAGTGGATGAAGATACCTCACCTATGGTCGAGAAGCCAGAGTATTCTACGCCGACCAAGCTGCTGATCAGGAGGCCATCGATCGAAGCGACAAGGGAAGGCCGGGCCAAAGAAGGTCCACAGATATTGAGTATAATTAGGCCCGGCTCACCGAAAACAACGGACTCAGTTAGCGGAAAAGACAGTGAAGAGTCCAAGCACGATCATGAGGATGAACCAGCTGAATTCATTACAGAGGAGGGTGAATCAGAAGTAAACCATCAGTCGAGCGACGCACAAGGGGCGATCCAAGATGATGCCGATCAGAAAGAGGTAGATCAGGTGGACGAGCAGGTGTGTATACACGAAGGTGGCGATCAGTATATTGAAGGTATCGAGAAGCAGATGGCTGTGTTACCAGAAGTATCGCCAAATATGCCAGAAGTCACCATGGAAGATTTACAAGTCGGTGATCCCGAGGTGAATACGCCCGAGCAGATCGATCAGCTAAAGAAGATCATCTGGAAGAGGCGTCACTTACTGATGGGGAAAGGTAACGCCCTACCCCCAGCCGCGTTCGGAGCTGTTTGTGATATAGACGTGGGAAATGCGAGGCCGATCGCTCAGCGCTGTCGTAAAGTTGCACCTCAATACCGGGAAAAGTTATCCGATTTGATCAAAGGTTTGCTGAGTACAAAGATCATCCGACCATCAACATCGCAGTGGGCATCACCGATCGTGATTGTGATTAAGAAGAATGGGGTTGATATTCGATTATGTATCGACTACAGAATGGTGAATCGCCTCACGAAGTTGATGGTCTACCCGATGCCCCTGATCAATGACTTGTTAGAAGATCTGGATAAAGTTTTATGGTTTTGTTCGTTGGATATGGCTAGTGGTTTTTGGGTGGTTTCGATGACCGATCGCGCTCGAGAGATCTCGGCTTTCGTTACACCTTTTGGACTTTTTGAATGGAATCGGATGCCGTTTGGATTAAAGAATGCCCCACAGATCTACCAAAGGCTGATCGACAATGCTCTCTATGGGTATTTCCAGATCAGTGCTGATCGGGAAGCCACTGATCTGCATGATGTGTTTACGGAAGGTGAGCCAGACCAAGATCAGGGCCGATCAGTGTTGGGAAGGCGATCATATATAGATGATATCTTGGTCACGGCAACATCCTGGGATATGCTATGCGATAAGGTCGAACGACTCTTAGATACCTGCGAGCGTTGGAATTTGTCGATCAGTGTGGTCAAGAGTTTCTGGGGTCAGCCCAAGGTCGCTTACCTCGGCCATAACGTATCGATCCAAGGGTTGGAAGCAAATCCGAAGGATCTAGCCGCTCTCAGCAACTTACCGTTTCCCCGATCGTTGAAGGCCATGCAATCCTTCCTCGGATCATTGAATTATTATAGCAGATTTATCGAGGACTTCTCGATCTACGCCGCTATACTTTATGAATTGAAGGAAGTTGACTATCATGGCCTGAGAGAACGTGATCGGATGGGAGGATCACCAATTGGGACTGATCACGAGGTTGATCTGCGAGATTGGATCACCAACTGATCAAACTGTGCCAGGATCAGAGGATCATATGAATCGCGCTATGGTAGCCTTCAGTATGTTAAAGGCGAAGATGATCTCGACGCCGATACTGAAACACTTCGATCCGGAGAAGATTCCCGTGGTGATCTTATATGCCAGTAAATGGGCAATATCGGCCGCATTGGTCCAAGATCACGATGGAGTTTATTGCCCGGTGACGTTCACAAGCCGAACACTGAAACCGAATGAAGTTAACTATGGCATTGTGGATAAGGAAGTGCTAGCGTTGTTACGTGTGTTGGATGTTTGCTATTCTATGCTGGTAACTAGATCAATTAAGGTATTATCCAAACGATCTAGTCTGGCGTGGTTACTATCCGCGAATGGTTTAGACGGAAGACTGGGGCGATGGGCAGCGGTGTTATCTCAGTGGACTTTGGAGATCATTAAGTGCACCAAGGGCGAAGAAGAAATTCTTGGGACGCTGGCAGCCAGCATCACGCCCCGATCAGAAGTCGATGAAGCCCTGATCGAGGTCGCTCCCCGGAAACAACCACGTGAATCGATCACTATACCCCCACCGATCGTCGGCTCAGAAGAAGATCTGATCGTTGTGAGTTTCGACGGATCAGCGAGTGTGAAGAAAGGTGTAGGGGCGTATAGCGCGTTGCTATGGAAATTGCCAGAGTGGACTGTTATATCAGCCGGTTCAGATTATACTCCAGGTATCACGGTCAATGAGGCTGAATACCGTGGTCTGCTACTAGGTTTGGATCTCTTGCGAGAGCAAAAGATTGGAAGAATAATTATATGCGGAGATTCAAACCTGGTGATTCGGCAGATCACTGGAGAGATCGACTGTAAAGCGCCGCGTCTGAAACTGCTGAATGATCGCGTTATGAAAGCTTTACGTGGATGGCCAAGACATGATCTTTTGCATGTGAAACGTGATTGGAATCGGAGTGCAGATCACTTAGCAACTATGGCTATGCGTGATCAGGCCGGATCGATAATCACTGATCAAGCGCTGTTGGAAGAACTGGTGGAGATCAATAGGCTGCCGGAGTTGATCCGTGTAGAAAATGATAAGGAAGCAGCCCAGAACTTGATCACGACGAGATCACGAACCAGATCACCACCCAACAGATCACCCTCTCGCGGAAGCCTGACAGAGAAAATAGTACAAGAGATGCGGATCGAAAGAATTCTCAAGGCTCAAGACGAGGAAAAATGGATCGGTGATTTGAAGGCGTTTCTAAAAGGTGATCTGGAGAAGCTGAGCCAGAGTGAGGCAAAGGATTGTGCCAAGATCGCGTTTAACTACGAGATCGACGAAAATGATCTATTGTTTTATTATGTATCAGCTGATCAGGCCGATGCGGATTTGGATCGATCGGCCAGACTCGTGATCCCGGAGACTTTGCAAACTGATATCTTACACCATTATCATGTCAGTTTGGAGGGTGGCCACCAGGGCGTAGGACGAACGTACCACAGGATCCGTAAACATTTCCATTGGAGAGGATTATATCGAAGTATACAAAAGTTTGTTGGAACATGTACGGATTGCGAAACTGGAAAAGGTATGCCAAATATCCGGGGAAGATCACCTGGAAATATCCAGGCGACCTACCCTTTCCAAGTGATCGCGATGGATCACATACCGTCCCTCCCAAAATCGTTCAAGGGCAATACCGAGCTGCTGATCTGGACTGATCTGTTCACGGGATTGGTGATCGCGAAAGCGGGATCTACACGAACGGCTCAACAAGTCGCTTGCAGTTACGAAGAATGTGTGTTCCGACGGTTTGGAGCCAGTGAAGTGATCAGGCATGATCGTGAACCAGGTTTTATGGCCGAAGTGTTCCGATCTTTTAATCAGATGCTTGGCCAGAAACAGAGCGCGACCATGGCGTACCGTCCACAGGCGAATGGTAAAGCCGAGCGGATGGTACAAACGTTGACCAGGGCTATTAAGATGTATGTCGCAGACTCCGCGCAACAAGATTGGGATGAATATGCGGAGAGACTGGTGTTTGCTTTGAATTCCTCGTTTGATCGGATCAGGGGAGATACCCCATTCTATCTGGCATATGGTTGGGACCCCCGATCTACCATCGAGTCAGTGATCCCTGTTGGTTGCACACGAGGTCGAGATCGCGAAGCTCGTCGATGGCGCATGGGACTCCAACGTCACTACCAACATGCGCGGGAACAAGTTAACGAACGATTGCGAAGGGCTATCCAAGAAAGAGCTGATCGGAACAATGATCAGGCCGATTCACATAATATCGAGCCAGGATCAAGAGTTTGGCTTTACTTGGATCGTGTGAAAGAAGGATATGCCAAGAAATTAGCACATTTATGGCATGGACCGTTCCGCGTAGCCGAACTGATCGGTGATCATGCCGCTCGACTGATTACCGCGGGTACTGATTATGGAATTTTCCCGATTGTTCACTTGTCAAAGTTGAAACTGGTCCGAGAATACCCTGATCGGCCTAAAACTAGGCTGTCAGGAGATGATCAGCCAAGGTTTGATTTTGATGAGGCTCTCTTACCCGAAGATAGTTGGGAAAGAGCATTGGACCCGAACGAATTTGAGGTGGAGAAGGTGTTGGATACCCGATCAGGCAAGAAAACCCGTTTTGGCCGGACCCACCGTGAATATTTGGTTCGTTGGAAGGGTTACGACGATCCCGAGTGGATAGATGAGCGTGATCTGAACTGTGGAGCGTTACTAAGGGAATTCGAACGTGATCGGGTGAGAAGGAATCGTTTTGAGGTGATGCAAACCCACGAAGAGGGTAACCAGGAATCTCAATAGCCTGGGTTGACACATTGTGGCTGATCAGCAAATATGATGATCGGGCAAGTGGAGATCAGGGCGGTTGGACTGGTTTGGAAGAAACGGATGCATACACATATATATATATTATTCAAGAATTATACCTGTACGCATGAGAGCGATCGACATACGAGATGGAAGCGATAATAAGACATGGACAAGATATACGAAGGTGGAATGCGAAGATCATCAAGAAATGTCGTGATATATTAAGTGATTATGGAAAACGAAATAGAAGTTGATTGTCACGACGATCACAGGCCATAGTTAGTGCGCAGGCGAGAAACCGTGTACCCTGGATGCTCCATGGGACTCGATCGGAACTGGTTTCGCCAAGGTTCCTGCTGATCGGTCCAGAGCAAGCAATCACGCAGTGTGGCGACCGGAGTTATATGCCAAAAACCGGGATACCAATCCCTGCCGTCAGCCTTGAGTCCTCGCGATCCCGCTCGACGAACAGTTAAATGCAGGACGCCAGGGAACAGGAAAACGTCCAGATCACACTCGCCGTGCAGGATTCCGTCGACGATATAATCGCAGATCGTGGCCCAAGCAGCCCCGGCTTTGGTGCGTCGACGCTTAAGAGCATGATGGTAATGCTCGATCCACGCGTCCTTGCGCATCGCCGTCGTGATCGGAAAATGGTGAGTCGCCTCCCATATTGCTTGCACGTGCTCCTGGTAATACAAAGCCAAGCGCCCCTGCAGCTCGACAAACCAAGGGTGATCAGGAAACGCCAGCCCGGGCATGGGTGTCAGGAGGACATCCCAGGGTGCTGAATCGATCATAAGTTCGATAGCACCTCTGGTCAGCAACCTTGGTTGCCACTGCTTGTCTTTGGGTGCCGGCGATCTGATCGGAAAGATCCAGCCTGGCGGGCGGGACCACAAGCGAGGGACGCATTTCTGCCGCACTTCAAGAACCCGAGGCGTCAGATCCGAGACCTGATCAGCACTCCAAGGTTTTCGTGTGGCCATGTGAGCGGAAGTCGGCTTGCCCTGCATGACGACATACAGATCCATGAACGGTTGGTTCGGATTGTAGCTGTAGTCGTTTTCTCCGATCGACGATTGTTTCGCCGGGATGAAAACGCCCGTAAAATTGAGCGGCGGGGCGATCGCTGCCCCAGTGGCCGTCGGAGGAATGTCAGGATCAGCTTGAGTCGGTTGTTCCTCCTCGAGATCATCGTCATCGTCGTCATCTGACTCCAGCAAAGTAACGGCCTGGGCCAGCGAATTCACGCCCGAATAACTTGGTGCTTGCGTACGGCGATCAGTGCTGCGCGATCGGGACAGAACAGACAACGTCCTCTCGTCCAGATCAGTTGATTCGTCATCCGAGTCGATCACAAGACGTGATCGCTTGGCGGGAATCATCTTTTGCTTCGACGAGCTGGTCTGCTTACGCTTCCCAGAACTCAAGACCGAAGGCGCTGATGTCGGAGTCGCCGGTGAACGAGATTGAATAGACGCAGAAGCCGTTGCAGTGCTGATCACGGGCGGATCAGCCCTATGGACAGGCAAGGAAGCGACGGAGGACGCGGGCGAAGGCGGGGCAAACTCGGGAGACTGTGGCGGTGTTCCAGATGAAGCAAACGAGCTGATCAGCCCAGGAAGCCGTTGTAAGGCTGTCCGAACTGACCCCGAACCGGTGTCCGGTTTGGTCCACCTATCCATAGTCTGCACCGCGAGGTTTTCCAGGTCGGCGTTATGCTGAAGCCAGGCGCGATCATCGAGCGCTAGGGTTTCAAGTCTAACCCGAGCAAGATTAAGCTCGCGCCGGCAATCTTCAGCCACTTTCCGACTCTCGCACAACCTCTTTTGTATATCGGTGCGGCCGATGCGAGAATCAGAAAGTTGTTTGGCCAAGAGCTGGACCTGCTCGTCCGAATAGCGAGCCTCCATCTCCCGACGCTCTACATCCTCGGCAGTGCGGATCTTGTCGTGCAGCAGCTGATCACGGTCGAGACGGTGATCATCGATGCGTTGCAGATGATCTACCATCTCGACTATCGAATTCTTCATTGCCTCAATACGTTCATCTGGAAATAAACATGGAGAGTCAAATACGGATTACAGAAGAAGTGAATGAGATAAACGTACCCTGATCGCGGATGGTGATAGTCAGCGAGTCGATCAGCGACTGTAAGGAGGCGACGGTGTCCGAAGGCTTGGAAAGTCGCAGAGCAGCGAGGTCAGCCGACAACTGATCACGCTCCATCGTCAGACCTTGAACGCGATCAGTCATGTCTCGCAGGTCTTGTCCAAGCCGGTCATGATCTTGGCGGAGCCGGTCATGATCTAGCCGGAGAGTCGATAGCTGGGCAGCCAGATCAGCGGAATCACGTGCCGAGGTATCAGCCGCGATCCGGCGGTCGGATAACTCAGCCGTAAGTGCCCGGTTGGTATCGTACAGAGAAACCAACTCGGGAATTGCACTTCGGAGTTCCGACCGTAGCCGACAAGCCTCCACGGGCCCAAACGTGAATGGGCCCGATCCATCTATCAGGCGAGCGAGCTGCTCCAAGGAACGGAGAGGGTGATCTGATGGAGGACGGGCAAGAAGACTCCAAGACGGTCGATACGAAGCGAGAGCAGTCGTCGGACGGATGAGGCTGGTCGTGATCGGCGCCGAGGTCGTGATCGGGGCGATCGCGGAAGTAGTCGAGCTGGAAACGGAAGGCGAGGCAGCGATCAGGCGGGCAGCCGAAGAAGACGAAGAAGGAAGAGAAGATCGGCTCGCGTCGGCCATGGTGATCGCCAGAGAGGAAATTTAAAAGTGAGTGAGTCGAACTGCACTCGTTGTGCGGCTGCAGTTAGTCTCAGGGGCGGCTGTGGTAAAGCGATCGGAAAATATTAGGACTGAAGTGGACCACACATGGCTGTTGATTGGTGACGATAGAATACCCATCAACATATGACGGTTGATGGGTGGGAAAAGGCCGATCACAGTTAAAGGAAAAGGTGGCGGACAACGGATATTCACGATGTGGATAAATCAGCCAAGTACTGTCGTTAAGCCCAGTCCCAGACACTGATGGAATGATGGAGATCACGATCGTTATTACGGTTACTAAGTGGAGTTCCCGTGGATGTAATATGAGAAGAGTAACTGTTGACATGACGTGTCAAAGGCAGGCGTCCAGCCGATCTATGAATGGTATAGTGGTTGAATTTGATCATGACACGAAGT
>MIQA02001952.1:0-17648 GCA_001887855.2 Sclerospora graminicola | reverse complement strand
CAAGCTTATGAGTATATTGAAAGTTCATTCTCAATATCTGATAGTATTTATGGTACAACTTTTTTTTTTATTAACAGGCTTTCACGGTATACATGTTATTGTAGGAACTATTTTTATAATAGTAAGTACTATTCGATTAATTAATCATCATTTTACAAAACAACATCATTTTGGTTTTGAAGCTGCAGCATGGTATTGGAATTTTGTTGATGTTGTGTGGTTATTTTTATTTGTCGCTGTATTAAATTGTAAACGACAGTTCTAAATTTGCGATATAGGCTCCTAATCTATCTCGATAGGGTTTAGGACTACCATGAATGCAAGCAGCGAAACCCGGATGTTATCACATGATCCGGGTCCGAGTATGGACCCGGATAACCCGGGGAAGACAAAGGCACCGCAAGGGCGTGAGCTGGATAAGCGAACGAAGAAAGTGGTGGATGAAATTGGCCCGGAATCGTCGGAGGCACACGAGGCTGAGGAGGCGGCTGCAACGACAGAAGAGGTCAACAGGGAACCGGTATCAGAACCGGTATCACTGATAGATACGGCGAAGGATGAGTCGCATCATAAATCAGAGATATCGATCCAACCGGTATTATTACCGGATGACAGCAATGAAACTCAGGTTACAAACACACCTGAACAAGTAAAGGAATCAAGTAAAGCAACTGAGGTAATGCTTGAGATAGTGGGACAAGCTGAGTTCCAAGATCCAAAAAATCTAGCTCAGGCGCTTCATACGGCCCTCGCTCAAGCTTCAGCCACCAGGCCACGAACGCAGGTATGGCTGGACATTACCCAAGAATTGTTCACGGCAATATACGTGAAGGCAAAAGGCCCAGTTTCACGGCTATCGGACATTGCGAAGAGACTTCCAAACCTGAAAGCATCGGAGACAGAACGACTATTAGATTTATTTGAATTACTAGTAGTTGAAGGCAAGAACGAATGGACAGTATGGCGAAAACGCGTAGTAGAATTGGCACTACTAGCACAGAGGTCTCCGCAGTCCTTCGACAATATCCTATGGAGGGCAATAGGACAAGAAAAAGTAAAAAAAGCAGAAGTGTTACCAGTACCACTACAAGGATGGATCAACAAGGTAGCAGGACCGGGAGTAAAGAACAAGGACGAAGAACAACTGTTAAAAAAGACGTTTCTCTTCAACACAGAAATCTACACGTCGGAGGAAATCAGTAGATTACGAGAAGTCTGCGAGAAGCAATATGGAAAATTTGCACCAATGAAGGTGCGAAAAGGCAGTGACGACGAGTGGAGAATAGTACAAGGATTGGTAGAAGGAACAATCATTGCAAAACAACTACCACAGTTTCTGAAAAGAATCATGAAAATTGACGAGCAGGTACGACTAGTGCAGACAATCCGAGCACAGGTGGAAGGATGTTTGGTAATGAACTTAAAGGGTGAGAGCCCAATTAAAGAGGCTTTCTTAAGTACCAAGAGCATACAAGAAAGCATAGCGACAGCAGCTGCCGCAAGAGGATCAGGTAGCGGAGAGTTATGGCGTATGGTGGCTCAAGTTAAGAATATTAGCTATGACGGTGGAAAGCATGCGTTATATTTTCACTTTTATACGCGGGAAATGGCGAAGAAGTTTGATGGAATAATGGTACCATTTCATAGGTATGACCACCAACTTTATAACCTGCATCGGGAGGTGGTCTCCGCAGACGCATCAGCTTGGAAAAATCAGCTGGACAGTAACGGGGAACGATTTACAAAGGATGGGTTTTACGCGTGTATATTAAAAAATATCACGAGATCAGTTGATCTAATCAAGTTTTCTGGGTTTCTAAAGAAGCTGCTGGGAGTGGACTTTCAGTTGGATGACTTGGACAAAGGAGGACCTTTCTCGGATACATCAACAGCATGGGAATTAATCGTGGAATCAGATGCTTGCCCTACAGCATTAAAGGACGTGAGACGTATATACTGGGGTCATACAATGATTATCATTGAACACCCGTCTATTAGGGGCCGAAAACAGTGTTTGAGGTGCGGGGACATTGGTCACCCAATGAGGAACTGCGTCAAACCACTAGCAGAACTGCTCAAATCGAATTGCGTCGAAGTTAAATTGCAAGAGTTAAAACAATACGCATCTCAAGCCACAACTTTTAAAAGTATGGAAGAATTACGCACACAGGTGGATGCGGTGAGGGAGAATCAAGAAAAGGCTCTACAAGCACAAGAAAACCAAGAAGAGAAAGGTGAGACAGTGTCCACTGATGAAGGACAGGCACCAGATGCTGGTGTCACACCAAACAAATCGGATGGCACACGGATGAATCAGACGCCTGGTGATCACAAGGAGGACTCTCACATAGAATCGCAACGTCAACAGTCAAAGTCGGAGTGGGTGACAGTCAAGCGTTTCAAAGGGCGGGGAGGAATGAATTCAAAAGCAGACATAAATGAGGAGAAAACGAATAATACCAAAATTGTTTCCAGTCTACAAAGAGACATCGCACAGTCAACACAGGATGACGACAATAAACATGACAGGCAGACGGAAAACCGAGGGTCGGATGTAACAGAGGCTACAAAGGTTCACAGCAAAAAGAAGAAAAAGGATCGCCGGGCACGTTAACTAGAGGATGAGCAGCACGCAATCATCTTCCAAAAGAAAGCGGCCACATTACTCATGCAGGAAGGAAAGGTGAAAGCTTTTATCCACGAAGCGATTACCCAAGTGGATCAGGAAGAAGGAGTTATTCGACCAGTTCGAGTACCACAGACGAAAGAGGAAAGGGCAGTGGTTTTGACATCAATTTCACAAGTAAGTCAAGAACTAGGTCTCACGAAGACAGCCACACCAGCGACAGGGAATTGTCAGGTCTACGCGGTGTGTCAAGCTCTAGCCTGCTCTGAGCAGTTGGGTGATAAGGTGGAAAGGTTGGAAGCGATGGCCAAGAAGCTAAAGGAAGGGTGCATACTAAGGGCACAACTAGATTTTGACTTAAACTTTCCGGCCGGAACGAGGAAGCCCACGTTACTGGAATTAGGACGAGCAGACGACTCGATCACGTCGAAGGAACCTCGAAAGCAGTTCCAGGACTACCTGTTGGAATTTGCGAGTAGTAGCACGAAAATTGACGAAACAATACCAAGGACAAAATGGGGGTGTACAGACACACTGAAAACTATCAGTACACTGCTTCAAAGGGAAATCTATGTCATCAGTCACCCAACGGGGTTGAAAGAGCCTGTTTTATCACATCTCGTTCCAGAAACTAGATCTATTAGAGGTAAAACATTCCAAACAAGTGGTGAATATCCGATGACTGTGGGAATATTTTACGAGAAAATGAGAAATTACCTTACGGCGGAAGCGACGGACTTTCAAGAGAGTCACCGTCCGCTGATTTTAATATATAGTGGCCAACACTATTCGGCTCTACTAAATGGGCAACGGATTAACGAAACAGAGGATGTACCAATGAAGAACAATAGTGACGATGAGGAGTTTCAGGATGAACATTATGAGGATATTACAGGTGAACATGACCAAGAGGGTGAATTGGCTTCTTCTCATGAATTGGTAGTAACGCCGGATGGGTCAATAACCAGCTATGGCAGTCAATCTCCTTGGGACCCCGAAGATTGGAACGGCGATTACACGGATCTCATACACAGATTATCTGGCCCTACGATTCATCACGGGCTCAAGTGCGAGATAATGCAGATATTACGGACGAGAGATCCCCGAATGACAGAACTGCTACACTTCTTGTCCGATACGGTGATGAAACTATCACTAGCGGAACAGGAGAAGTTGATACAAGCAGACCTGTCGGACCAGGAAACTTGCACGAAACTGCAACAGCACTACCAAATATCGAGGCCGATACTCCAACAATGGTACGAACGTGTGTGGTGGGATCACACGGCGGACCAAGGACAAGTACAGTTACTGGACAGTGGAACGTCAGACTCGGAGTACAAAGATTCAGAAAATGCGGAGAGTTCGCAGGATTCCAACCAACCTCAAATAATAGTAACGCCTCAGTCCAAGCGAATGTGTCGGAGAGATATAAATGCAGGGAAGGTCGAGGATATGGATATTGGGCCGGTTCAACGTGAACTCTGTGACGAATTAATGCAATATGATGCGGCACCGAATATAATGAATTTATCGATGGAGGAATTCAAAACGGCGTGGAACCATCTATTAGTACAATGGGAAGAGAATACGGGAATCCCCTTTCCGGTATTAAGCTCAACGTAGACGCTCTGGTTGAAAGTGGCACGATTGGAAGGAAACCGATTAATGCACTTACTGAAAGAAGTGCCTGGCTCTCATTATATTCTCGACAGTGTGCATGGAAAGGTTTTGGTGGAACTTACAAAAACCTGGCGAGAACAGTGTTGGCGGGAAGTAGTGGATGCGGGTAAACGAGAAGGGCTTGTTGATATCGCAGGGGACTGGTTTTCTGAGTGGGAGAATCGTTTTAGTGTCATGAACAGTGCAGCTCAAAAACATGCGGTAATGAACAGTTCGCAGGAATGGGCAACATTAAGGAAGATACAATATGGAGGAAATGCAGTTTTACGATTGTTAGCTCCAAGACAAATGTCGACACTAGCGAACATGCTGGTTAGTGCGAATCTCTTCGCAGAACAGATAGCGGCTCTCTCAGGAGAAAATTATCAAGAAACGGACACTATTGTACATTTATTACAGCGACATATACGCTTGATGGAGACGAACTCCGATTACGCGGCTCATATAGAAGGAGTCAATAATGGGATTATTGGAGCGTGGAAGAACGTATTTATGTTCATGTATTCAGCAGAAATAATGGAATTAGTGGGGACCAAAGCAATGCCTGCTCTAGAATCCGGCGGTGACAGTCGGCGTCACTACTAAGGGCACCGCGGTAGGACAAACATCGATGTTGTCATATTATAATATGCAAAAATCCGACATATTCACGACACATCGCTTAATGAGAGACCTTGAATATCAGCCGTCACTGGGAGAGGAATCATCCGACGTAAACAAGCTCACTTCAATAATTTTAAGCCAAAACGTTCGCGGATTTGTAAAAAAAGACATTGACGCATGGTTTAATGCATGGCGATGGAATAAATCGAATTATGTGGCACACATAATTTTAATTCAAGAAACCCATATTGCCTCCGTACAGGAAAAGGAAGAGGTATCTCGAAAGTGGGCGGCCTTATGGGGGCATCGTAACAGACATAAAACATTGTCATACTGGAGCATACACACCGAAAAAAAAGGAGGGGTGGCAATATTACTAACCCCGATGGTGGCAGACCAAGTTATTCCGTGGAAGAATACTGTGTGGTCACACAGATTAATTATGGTCAAGTGGAATGATGTGGTGGTGATCAATGTGTATGGACCATCAGGTGATTGTAAAAGTCGAGAGAAATTTTATGGAGATTTTCGGATGATGTTTACGAGAAAGCCTGTGAATTGCATCTTAGGAGGGGATTTTAATTGCGTGGATTCCCCCCTTTTAGACAGACTTGGGGGACAAAGATTGATGCGACCAGAGAGTAAGGCTTTAGTGCGAATAGTGCAGGAGTGGGGATTATGGGACGCAAGAATATTGATGATGCCGGCCATAGATGAACTGACTATTGACCCTTCCAATCATTATACCTACTGGCGCGGAAATCAAGCTAGCAGGATCGATCGTTTTTACGTATCCGAGAACTGGAAGAATTGGGTAATTTGGGTAGCCGTTGAAGCACCACCAGTATTATCAGATCACAACCAGGTGTTCTTATGTTTGAAAGACCCAAGCATATCCCAACAGTATATGAACAATAGACGAATGCAGTATCCCTTTACGGGGTCAGGTAATGACAACATTCATTCACGTTTACGGGATCAAATCACGAAATCCAATACTAGACTGGATGGCGACACTAGCTGGGACACACGTATTGACATTTGGCGAGACATCATTTACCACATGCGGAAGAAGGTGGCAAAACGGCGCAGGCGACGAGTGCAACATTTGCAAAGAATGGTCCGGGACAATGCAAAAACCAGGAGGCATATAGTCTCATCCTTATCTGGGGTATTATAAACAGAACGAGCCTGTCGACGAGGCCGGCGACTACATCGATCCCCTTCGGATGTGCGTTGGCTATTTAAAAGGGCTTCAGTATGGGAACGGGATCAAACAGTTACAAAAATTGATGCGTTCTCAGGCCCTCCCTTTCCAGCCTGTCTCTCAATTCCAGACAAATTCGCAGCCACATGGCGACCCATAATGGGAATCAGCCACAGAACACTGCCAAGTGATCAATTACGAGAGAAATTAGCCCAGTTTATGCAGATACCTGAATCACGAAAGGTCACAAGCGCCCAAAATGAAGCCCTACTAGCGCAAATTGAAGAGGATGACGTGAAATGGGCAATCAAAGGTCTAGAACGACGGAAGGCAGCTGGGCAGGATGGGTTAGGTAACGACTTCTACAAAGATTTTGGAGATATATTAATTGAGCCCCTGACACGATTATTCAACTCGATTTTGGAAGGAAGTTCACCACCACGTTCCTTTTTAAAGGCAGTGGTTATCCCTCTGGGGAACATATCGGTGGGAGTCGAACCCATGGATCCGAGAACAGAAAGCGCCAATGTTATCGGCCAAGAAGTATTACTTAATACCGGTGGTATCAATACGTGAGTTGAGAATATTACGACTAACGACAAATACTTATATGTGGCGGGTGCAAGGGTTAGATGGATACTCCCACACCTGTGCCAAAATAGGTCGGTGGTTGTGCTCAATCATAACAGCGTCTCCAAGCGTTGAGGTTGGTCATTACATTGGAGAAAGGCCACAGATAACTCTGAGCAGAGGCCCGAGGTGTTTGGAGTCGCATAGGTGGACACTTGTAAGACCAGGAACAATGTGCGGACAGGGTAAGAGTGAAACAGAAACGGTGTGGTTACAGCAGAAAGCAGACGGTATCTTGTGGGAAATAGTATCCAATATCATGGATAATACTGAAGACCAGGAAGATACAGTAGGTAAGTTTGTAGTGTTCAATCCACACCCAGATATTCACCTGATCGGATGGGAAATGGAAGAAACCACACCAATTCGACGGATATGGGCAAATTTCAGGCGGTCATTTCGAAAACTTTACTTTCATGGAGTGGCACCGCAATTACAGCCAATATTGGCGAAGTGGAAAAGAAAAGGTACTTCAAGTGAGTGGTGGAATGAAATACAGGATGTCGATCCTGATCAAGTATGGGAACACAACAACTTACTGACGAATTACCAAGTATGGGTGCAATATCGGGTGACAACCATGCAATTAAACACCTTTTACGTCAGAAGCATAACGGATGAGCGATGTGTCCTGGATAAAAGTTGTGGAAGTAATCGTTCGGACACATACCATATCCTGTGGGAATGTCCACGGGCCCAAGCCCTTTGGAGACGAGTATTGCAACATTGGCGTGGTATAACTTTATCAGAAATGAGTTTAGGAGGTTTTCGTAAGGCAATAGTAACAAGATGTGCCCCGCCGGTGGGACGTGGGATTAAGAAGGCAATGATGAGGCAGTATGGCTGGTATGATGAAACGTATACCGATGTTTTCCAAAGACTCTGGAAGGGAATCTGTGGAATGGGGATGACGTGGCTATGGCAGTTGCGGAATCAGACCATTTTTCAAGGTATCCTGAAAGAAGCGCAGGAACACTTGGAATTTATATGGAATCAAGTTAGAGCTCAAGTTGAAGCTGTTGCAGAATATGAATCAAAAGTTCATGCGTTACGAGAAGAAGGGATCCGACTGAAAATCAGTTCTCAGTGCATCTTTACCCAATTACAAGCACCGGACCCAGACAACAGTAGCAACACCCAGGACAACAGATATCCACCCAGAATGGTTACCTCTCCAGATAAGCCTGAGCCTAGATTACATTCTAGACTAGACATGTTCATAGTAGCTAATAGTTAAGACTAATTGGACTACATTTATTATTTTTACACGTTGCCATTAGTTTCTCTCAGGAAATAGGGTACCTTAGCAAAATTAGGATAATTTTGTTCAATCAGCAGATAGGTGGAATCCGCATGAACCAATGAAAAGCTCGAATCATGGACTAGGCGGTGGTGTAAAGGGTTATCCTTAGAGATGTCTCTGGAAAAATATACAAGCTGACAAAAGTCGACCAAAAACCCACCAAAAATATCGAAAACATCAGTTTTTCGCGGCATAGAAATGTCGTTTAAAAACCCTAAAAGTCGACCAAAAATATCAAAAACATCAGTTTTTCGCGGAAAATCTTTACTGCGAAAAACTGCTGCTTCCGATTAATCAGCCAATCGTGGGACGCGTAGCAAAAATACACACACATAATTGGTCAGCTGATGTTTCCTGCGGAAAACTGATGTACTGCGATAAACTGATGTTTTACGTTATTATTAAATTGTAAACGATATCCAATACTGTATACTGTAGTAGAATTAGATGCTCGAAATGTAGTGGACCACACTATTCGTCTTTTTGTTGGTGCTTGTTTTGCGACAGGTGCTGCTTTTCAAAAGTAATATCCGCTCTCACTTCCGGATTTTCAGAAATGATCAGTTAATAGAGGCTATCCATTTTTTGAAGGAACAGCGTGTAATAGAGCAAATGTGTATCATTTCTTTGTTACTACTCACAAGACTTTTGCCTTGCGCTAGATGACTATTGTAAATCTGCTTGTTAGATCCGGATCCTTGGTGCATAATGCACCGTGGAGCCGCTAGCTAAAACGTTGACAAGGCCCACACTTGATCGTCCAATTTCGTCCAATTGAATCGAGCAGCGATACATTTTTTGTAACACTTTTCAATAGCCTGTATACTAAACTAACACTGGCTGAAATTGATCTACGAGCTCCCAACAGGTCACTTATCGAAAACTGTTGCTTTTTCACCTTGAGTCATAGCTACTGTTTGATTTAGCAAATAATAAGAGTGAGTACCACAGAAGTGGTACAAATCAATACACAATTTTCGGAAGCTTATGTTCTTTAATTGTACCAAGTTTGAAAAAAAATAATTTTTGGGCAGTTCCGGAAGTGGGAGCGGATACTGTACTTTTACTAGTGCTGGTTTTGCGATTTGCTCAAAAGGCAAATGACAAATTTCCACAATCCTGTGGTACGGAATACTAGTAGCCCCGCTCCAGGTTTCCGTTCGAGTACCTGTATAGACAGATATTGGAGTCAAGGGAAAGTTTACGAATACTAGTTACAATACTAAAGCAATGACTGGAATCGATTTCTACCAAATTAGTTCTGTTCTGGTTGAATATTTAACATTTGATAGGTGGTCCCACGGGAGTAAAAAAATTAAGATATTCTTTACGATTTTACTATAATTTCTTAAAAATAACTTTGGACAGTATTTCATGTAACGTTACTGTAAGTTACATTACAATCTGTAACGCTACATGTACCAATTTAAGCGCGTATAAATTTTCATCTAAAATTGGTTAAAACAATTTCAGACCACCAGTGAGAAAAGTTATAAAGTTATTTTGTTAGAAAATTATGTCTGTGATATTACAAGTTACTGCAAGTTGCAGTCTGCAACTACATGTAGTGAGGACTTGAAAATACATGATGATTCTGCTCAGATGCAGCAGGTATAAGAACTGCAAGTTCAGCGAGTTTGTCTCGTTTCTGGCAATATCGGCTTGGCTCTGTTCGCTTTACTTGCCATTTGTAAGAAAAATTCCGACCTTGTCACAATCTCTCATTGACCACTTGTGCCGAATAGTTCCCGAAATACAGATTCCAGGTTAGACAACTGTCATGCGCCTGCAGGGAGCGCTGTTTTTGCTGGCGCTACTACCGACGGCAAATTCCATGCGCATGGCCATTAGTTGCAAGACAACAGAGGACTGTGAGGATGGTGAAACATGCGTAGCTGGCGACTCTACGACGTCTGTTCAGTCTTGCGTGGCAGGCGCCGTCTGCGGCGGCTCTATATTCGGCAACTGTCCGTCGGACGTCGTTAGCGGCCAATTGGCCTGCATTCAGCATAACGGAATTTACAAGTGTGTTTCATTAGAGCGATGTGACAAATATTTTGGGGGTTCTTGCAGTGGTAATCAAGAGGAAAAAAACGAGGAACTGGTTTGAATATGGAGTCTTACTGACAGCATGTTGTGTGCTTCGATTATATAGCTGGATGTAGCTCGAATGGTATACAGTGCAATGAGCAGGGGTCATGTGAATTGATATCGATGAGTCCAAAGGGAAAGCCGACGTTCGGCTGCACATGCGACGAGGGTTTTAGCGGGGATAAATGCGAGGACAGCTCCAGTTCGGACACCAAAGAAACGTCCAGTTCACATTTAGATAGTTTTTCTAGCTCTGCTTCTGAGGACCCGAGTTCCGATACTGATATAATGTCCACTTTGGATTTCAAGGATGTTGATAGCTCGTCTAACTCGGTCAGCACCGCTATTGAGGATCCTAGCTCGGACATGACGGCTAGTTCAGATTTAAAGGACGTTGATAGCTCATCTAGCTCGGACAGCGCTCTATTTGAGGGTCCTAGTTCGGACACCCAAATAACAGCTACTTCCGATCTTGTGGACTCTAATAGTACTTCTAGCGCTGATTTTGATGATTCCAACGCGTCTTTCAGCTCTCCACTGGAAAATGTGTCGTCATCAGCGTCTGATTTAGCGTCGTCAAACGATTTTGATTCTAACGATACGGACTACGTGAAATCAGGGTCCTTAGGTGAATCCAGCAGCACCTCGGCGTTCATAGACGGCTCGTCATTACGTGGTGAAGCATATGAAGATGCGGGCGATAACACCGCAGGAACGGTACCGGTCTCAAACGTTTTGGAATCGGAATCAAACGGTATTAGCTCAACAATTTTCATTACTATTGGCATACTGGCAGCCTGTGTCATTGTCAGCGCGCTCATCTTCGCCATGTACTCAAGGAAGATAAAGAGCGAACAGGAAGTAGAAGCTGGCGGTTTTGGGGGGCCTGCTGCTTACGGTGTGCCTGCTGCGGGCGAAAGCGACACGCTTGACGGCACAGGGCCTGATACACCCAAGAGCACAATCGTCTGTATGTAAACAGACTAACGTATAATGTCTTGCAAGAGACATATTATCAAATTATTCGTAGACATTCCAACACCTAGCAATATTATTTTTTACTTATTAAACAGTCTCGGGAACCGCCCGCGATGTCTCAGATACCCCACTACAACGATGTATTGTATCTCATTGTCCAATATCTGCACGCAAAGGGCCTTTTTCTTAGCTCCTTAACGCTACAACAAGAAAGCGGGCTCGATGTGTCGTGGTTACGTGGGTATTCGCATGAAGTTGCTCTACTTCGACGCTGGATTTTCGCTGGGGACGTGAAAAGAGCTCGAGCTTTATTGCAGCCACTAAAGAATCTGCCTATCGTATGCGACGAGCTAAACGCTGCTCTAGTGGCTCTTGATGAGCTGGAAATACAGTTGATGCATACTCAAATCAAGAAGCATTCCCATGAAGGATCGAGGCTCGCGCAAGCAAAGTTAAAATGTTTCGCGATTGTAATGCCCCTGTTTCGAGCTCCCCTGGTTGTGGACGATAGCAACGCATTCAAGTATGTTGTTATGCCGAAGCTACAACTTGTTGGCCTCGTTCAAGATGCCATGTTATATCACACACAAACAAGCAACCCGACAGCTCAAGATTGCATTTCAGTTACGTGTACTACCAACTTTGGTGATCTCACAAACGAGACAAAAGGAGAACTGAGGAATAGGGATTTACTACTTCTAGATGAGCCGTATCATTCAAATTGGATTGAATATAGTGCAATCGTTCCAGCTGCAGTTAACAATCTCACGCAATCCGTGGAGTGGAAAGATTGGCGAAGAGGACAGTTAAACCCGACGGCATTATCGATGAGCGTAGCCCATGGTGAATCGCTAGGAGAGCTTGACAGTGAGGACAAAATTCGTGGCGAAATTGGAACAGAAGAAACACTTGTAAGAAAGACAGTAGATGTGGCAGTAAGCTGTACCTTCGACGTGAAAGACACTGCAAATGTAGCGGTGAACTGTGCGCTGGATAAAAAGAGCACCACCGACGTTGCAGTGAGCTGTGAGCCTGAGATCAAGAGAATGGTCAATGTCGCGGTGGGTTGCAAACCAGAAGCGCCAGAGACTTGCCAGGTCGCTGTAAGTTGCGGACCAACCGGATGGAGCGACGTGACCACACAGACCGAAATCTTGCTACCTGTACAACTCATTGGAAGCGATTGCTGGTCGAAAGGGAGTGAGCGCACTGAAAGAAAAGTAAATCTCCAGCCAGAAGCACAAGAAACTAACAACGGTATTTACTCAGAGGATGTTTTTAAAACCCAAACTGAAGCTGTCACAAATCAACTAATACCCCTGAAGGAACAAAGTACACAAGATGTGCCCGTCGAGAATGTAGCCAAGTTTCATTTTAATTCACATGCATTGCTGCCTTACGTAATCCAGAAGCTTCTTCACGAGTTGATCGATCTACGTTCAGGGTAATGTCGACTGAAGATGCAAAATTTTCAGTACGTACTAGTTCAGACAAATTGATGGGTACAGGAACGAAGACTGATGCTGAAATGATGCTGCTTCAGAGACCACCGCGCTGTTATGAAGACTTCACGCTCGACCACGCAGTCTGTGCATGCGTAATTGCCGAAGTTAAAGAGCCTCAGGCTGTACGAGCACTGGACGTCCACCCTAATGGAACACAGCTGGCGGTTGGCACCAATGCTCGAGCACTACGCGTCTTTGACTTATCCGCACCATTGCAACAGCGACTTTCGCAATTACCAAGCTCTCTTCATTTCAATGACATTTTGCCGCTACTTCCTGTAACACACGAAAGACACAAGCATCACGACTCAGGAATCTACTGCGTCTCGTACAATCGCCATCTTTTCCACCAAGCGAAGACTGCCTCGATGATAGCATCAGGTGCAGCAGACGGGTCCATCAAGGTCTTGGATACTAGAAAAAAAAGTTTGCATGAATACCAAACCGATGAAATGTGGGTACAGCGTGGCGATGTAACGGGGTTAATGGGCAAGACACGAGCTTTAGAATTCAGTTCTTCTCATTTTCTGTGGGCTGCCTCAACTAACGATCATCGCGTGTGTTGTTGGGATATTCGACAAACGGACAAAAATTCAAAGTGCAGAATTGTTCAAACCCTTGACGGCCATGTTGGAGAAATTCAAGCGATCACAAAGCCTCACCCGCCAATTTCTAGTACAATACTGCTAAGTGCAGCGCTAGACAAGACTGTGCGGCTTTGGGATACACGCAGTCGACGATGCCAGCGCTTAGTGACGTCTGGACCCTCTCCTGCATTTTCCCTGCATTTCCATCCGACTGACGAAACACTGGCAGTCTCAGCGCACCAAGATGGTAGCGTATCGCTGTGGGATTTACGGTCAACCGCTCGAGAAGCACTACAGATCGTTGTTCCGCACAAGGATGAATGTCGGTCGGTGCGGTGGTCTCCCGGAGGCAAGTGGCTGCTCAGTGCAGCTTTTGATGGTACATTGTGCATCATGCAAGCAACCAACTCTACCTTGCAGCCTGTTGCGAGCTACCACAAGCATGACGGCAAAGTCTTGCAAGCACAATGGCATCCACTTCAGCCAGCATTCGTCACGTGCGGGGCTGACAAGCGGGTCAAGCTTTGGTCCTTTTCTTGAAATGGTATACTTCTTTACTACTGTAGAGCAATGAATTTTGAAAATACACGAGGTAATGATTAACAGTTGAGGTGTATTTGAGCGAAGTAATGTCATGTGGGAACAACAACTGGAGAAAGCGATAACCTCCTGCCTTTTTGCTTTTGCACCATGATACGTCAAGAAGTGGGTAAAATCCTCACTTATGCCCAGGAGACTTGGAGCGTTTGTTCTTTTTCTTCTTGTGGCTGTTAGAAGAGCCACCAGCGAAACCCTTGGGGTCGCACTCAGGACACAACCATGTGTCCGGGTGGCGACCATCAGCAAGGCCGACGCACTCGAGGTGGTACCATTGCGATGGATTCGGACACGTTTTGCCATCACATGCAATCATATTCCCGTAGCTCGGGAGGTTACAGATACAATAAAGTTCATTGTCTTCACCCGTGTCTGTATCTTTCTTGGTTTTCTTGGTCTTGCCGCCCGACGCATTTGAGGGTTTCGAGCTATTTGGAGGCGCTTTACGCCCTTCATGGCCGTGACTCCGGCTACTGTAGCCATTGCTCGCTCCGCTGTGTCCGTATCCATGGTTGGAAGAGTAGCTCGCGTTTCCATTGCTCGTGTTATGGCTTGAGCTGCTGGTGGCGTGGCGACCCGATGGAACAGATACCGAATGGTCGCGTTGGCGCTTCCGACTCGTGGACTTGCGCTTGGCCCTCTCAGCTGCTGCTTGGGCTTTGCGTTCTTTGTCGCGCGCAGTCGAGCGCTTGGCTGTTGTCCTCTCGCCATTGCGAAGGCGCTGCATGAAGGCAACGATGGAGTCGTCCTCCTCAACATCCAGCGACATGTCAAAGTGGCGAGCTACCTGAGCCGCTAGATCTTCCTTTCCCAAGTCTTCACTCAACTTGAGATGATAAAATTTGCTGTAGCGCTTCAATGCTTCCACCTGCCAAAAGTCAGTCAAGTCACTCTGCCAAACATGTAGGGAGGAAAGCGATGTGACAATGCAAACCCAACGTACGCCCAAACTGTTGAAGTCCACCATGAGTCGTGGCGGATACACAATGCGCTTGAGCCGCTGTTGGGGGACCAGCTCATCAACATCGTCGTAGTAGCGACCACCATCATCAAACTCTGATATTTTTCAATGCACGAATACAAAATTAAAGTTAGTGACTGTTCGATGTTTGCGTAATTTCTCCAGTTGAGCTCATCCAATACCTTCCTCCATCATGTACACATCGTCATGGTCGTCCTGAGAGTAGAATAAGTGAGAAGGGAAATGGGAAGAAGGACCAGAGGAGACTATACTGACCATTTTGATGCTTTCAGTGGAAGGGAAGCGCTGGGCTGAAAGGAACGAAGTCGGTTGTGCTTGGTCTCGCTTTGCTGCCCTTCAAATACTGTATAAAGTTCTGACAGAGTGCTCATGATCCACTACTGTACACTCTTTAATCCACACAGTGGACACTCGGCCGTGGATAAGACGTGTAAAAAGTGTACCTTCATTTTCGTCGTGGCTGTACAAAATATAGTCTAGTTTGCGTTTTCATTAGAAAAGGGTATTAATAAATGCTAACGTAATGTTCTACACCACATTAAAGACGTGTCAATCTACACACTCGCCAGTTTCAGCGTAGCACTCCACCGTAAAGTTCCGGCATTGGGCGCACCGCGACCTATACAGATCATCATTGTCCAATCGACATTCGTATTTTCGCATATCGTTATCCCTCTTTTTATCGATCATCAATTATTAGACTACCGGTATAATAGATCCTATTACAGTTGTAGTTATGGTCAAGAATTCAGGCTCCCCTGCTTTCAAGGCTTTCGTAGATGCCTCTGTACGATTTTGGACTACAGTTGCTAATGCTATATCGATTTCTGTGCTTCCTGATGGGGCTAAAACATTATCCGTGTTTTCTTGGCAATTTAGGCCGGTGCTATGGGTGCGCTTTTTGCCGCCGTGCTGTTGTATCCACTGGACTTGGTGAAGACGCGTCGCCAAGTGGATGTGGATGATACCAAGGAGGAAGAAAGCATGTTAAAGGAGGAAACCAACGAAAAGACTATAGCATTACGCAAGAAACAGACACACAACTTGTTGGTGGCTGTGTGGCTAATCTACCAAAAGGAAGGCGTCGAGGGAGCTTTCGCTGGTCTCGTCTCCAAGGTCGCGCACACAGTGTTATCAAATTTTGCCTATTTCTATTGGTACTCGTTTCTTAAGACGGCAGTGGAGAAGCACTCGAACATGCCGATTACGACGGGTATGAGTCTGCTTGTGGCTTCTGTTGCTGGAGCACTTAATACGTCCATCACGCTACCATTGGAGATAATCAACACGCGATCTCAGATTCTCCCCAGTGACGAAGATAGTGATGCAGATGATAAAAAAGAGGGGGAAAAGACAAAAACACACAGCATGTGGAGCATTGCCAAAGAGATCTACTCGGAGAACGGCTTGATGTCGTTCTGGAAAGGGTTCATTCCTTCTATGGTGCTGGTTTGCAACCCATCAATCAACTTCACAATTTTTGACAAACTTAAATTGCAGTTGCAACATGCCAAGATGACAGCGAGCGGTACAAAGCGTCTAAGCTCGTTGACAGCACTGGAGGCTTTCATTCTAGCCGCGATTGCGAAGGCTGTGGCTACTATCCTTACCTACCCAGTCATTCGCGCCAAAGTTCTAATGCAAGCGCAGAAGAAGCATAGTGCGCAAGAGCTCAAAAGCTCACACCCGCATCACCACGCTGAAATGGGAAACTCCATGGTGCAAATCCTCAAGCGTATTGGCGAGCTAGAAGGCCCCAGTGGCTACTTTAAGGGATGCTCTGCACAACTTCTTAACACGGTTCTCAAGAGTGCTCTTTTGGTTATGACCAAGGAGGAAATTACCAAGTATACCATGCGCATTCTTTACTTGCTGCGCCGTGGTGCCGGCCGTAAGGTCATTCAAGCCGTGAAAGCGTAGCCGTCCTCATTTGAAAATTCTTTTTTGCCTTGTATTTTGTAAATATGTACAGTCACCAAATTTCTACTAGAACGAACTAAGATGATTGCTTTGCCTTTCAAAGCGACTTCTTTAGTTACGCGGTGTGTAACGGGAATTAACTATGATCGGAACTACAACAATCAATGTCAAAAGAGTCGCAGCTACAATTACCTCTTTCTTTATGGCAGGATTTTCAGCGAAGAATTGGGAGAGACTCTCGGAGCGCATTTTTGCCTTATCCAAACTCTTGATAACGTTTTCGTACAGCTGATTTACACTCGGAAATTTACGCAAAAACGCTTCCACCATAGTGGAGTCTAGTACCCTCTCTTCGTCCTTGAAATTTTTGGCGGAGTTTTCGTTAAAGGCGACCGTGCCCGTCTTCAGATAACGTCGAGCTTCTTGAAGTTCAGGAAACGTCCTTCCGTTTAAATTAGTCGCCATATTTTTGGCATCGGCAAATAGCGTGGCCACAAGAAGAAGCACGACGAAGATAGAACGCATCCTGGTTAATCGAGAAATGGGTATGTATCCTGATCAGCCAGTATAGAAGTCTACCAACCAATATTAAAGGAACGTCATCTGAAGCTATCCAATAAGCAGCAAGTTTTTGCTCGCGTAGATCAAAACGAATACAGGTACCGTACATACCATACAAATTGCTGACAACCAACACAAACTCTCAGCCAATCACAGTCGATCACTTTTGGTAAGGGATACAATAGACCATCAGATCAAAGACTGCCACATTGATATATACCTGGTTATACGTCATTTACCGTATTTTTAATCATTTGGTGCATAAATCCTATTCGATTTAGTCATATATATACCAAATCTGAAAAGTCGTAAATTACCGAGTCAATTTCGATATGACTCAGTCTTTTCGAAATTAGACATATCATCGTGTGTGCC
>MIQA02001950.1:0-10495 GCA_001887855.2 Sclerospora graminicola | reverse complement strand
CAGCAACAGGAACGTATACGTCTCGGAAGTAGGCAACAGTTGTTCATCCACCATAAACTTGGTGTACAATAAGCGCACGCGCTCTAACGACCACTCAGAAGTCGCGCTGGCAGCCCATGCGACATATTTCTGACGGAGACTGCACCAATGGGTTGATCCCCGTTGTTGCGCGTCGAGAGCGTTCTTGAATGTCTTTTCGATAGTGTTAGGAGACTCGCCCATGCCAACTATTAGCTGCAAAAGACGCGTGTAAATCGCAAACTGCGCATCGCAATCGTTCTTTGCAATTTTTGTCAACGCTTCCTTCAGTACCGACACTGCAGCACTCAACCGATTGGTGTCTGTAGTAGCGGTCGATGAGAGTCGTCGACGTTTGGTAGAGAGAGAACCGTTTGTGGTCGTTACTTCGTAGTCAGCGTGGAGCACAAGTTGAGCCTGCAGTAACCACAGCTCCGACGACTGGGTATAAACTTCACTGCAGAGTTTACGTGTAATTTGAAGTGCACTATTTGTCCCCTCGATGCGGTGGACCACATCAACATACATGACACTGAGGCTCGAGTCTGCAGACGCCAATTCCTCGAGCTTCCCACGCGCATAGTTCAGCATATAGTCCGTCTGAGTGGACGAAGCTAGACGCGTCACCATCCACTCGGCGAAGATTTTCTTCATGGAAACGGTCTTTAGCTGCGTTACACTCGTTTCAAAGTTATTAGCAACCTGCTGCTCTGCTTGAGACACCGCATCACCATTCAAAGCAGCACCGTCCTGGACCGCCAGCATCGGGCGCAGCGCTTTCGCTGCATGCACCTGTTCGCTTGTTGGAAACTTTTCCATGCAATCTTGCAGTATAAAGTCCGACAGATCCGCAGCCATGACACCGAATAAATCGCGAATCTTGACAAACTCCAAACGAAACGCCACGTCGTCTGGAATCGCCACTACTGCGTTTAAGTATACAATTTTGGCAATCGCTCCCTGCAATACACGCTTTCGGGCATTCACTTTCTCATCCGCGATATCTTCGGGAACATGTTCAACTGTTGCCTCCTTTTCTTCCGATAGTTCCTCAATACGCACAGTCGCTCCATCATCCTTCACAGCTTTCTCTTCTACCTCATCCAGACGCAGCACTTGTCGCCGCATCGTCAGCTTCTGTACATAGAGCAATTCGAGACGGAAATACTCGAGCCAGAGCTTCGGATGGGACTTGTTTAAGCGGATCGCACGTTGCATGAGCACTCGTGCGGTATCCACCTGGAGATTCACACTAAACTCATACGACGCAGCTTCAATCCAGAGCTCCGCACTCCGTGGATGAGATTGTAGCGCGCGGGAGAAAACAGACGAGAGGACGCGACTACTGCCTTGTCGCTTACAAAAAGCCACGTATTGAAGCCAGAGCTCCACGCTACCACGATGTTTAAACAGTACGCGATCAAAAATACTATGGACGCGCTTGATCCCTGCTGTATCACCAAGAGTGACTTTTTCAAGCCCCAGGCGCTCTTTCCGCGCTGCCCGCAACGCATCCAGCTTGAGCTCGTACTCGATGTAGCGCATTGCGTCAATCTTGCGCAACGGCACTCGACGTAGTGCATACTCAAAGCCTCTTCGCTTCTCGACGATCTGCTTAATCTCATCTGCTGAAAAGAGCTTCCGCACCTGGAGATCTTCGAGCTCCGGTACCATTTTCTCCATCGTGATCTGTACCGTGTCCGCCATCGTTGCCGTCAAAACAATTGGCTACTGATACATTTTGGGTGGCCTCGGAATCGCACTTAGTGAATATCATATGAATGGTAACGTTACCTACAATTGTTTTGTGTTAAGGATCAAGCATCATGTTCCTTGACGACCGCTTCCATCCGTTGAAGCCGGATGCTGATCGTTTGCATGACGATCTGGTGGAGGCTACAGAGCTCGAAAATACGCCAAAAACGTCCAAGGAATTAAGTTCAACGATGGTATTGCATCAATTTTTGCCGGCTTGGGACGTGCAAGCTTATCTACGTGTGGCGGGTATTCGTCTGCATGTGCATAACTCTATGTACCCACGATATGAAGCTACAGGTACGGCATAGCAAAAGTAACACGAGTGAGTAAACAAAGCTTGCTTTATTAATAACTTATTTGGTTCTATTGTTAGGTGAATTGCCACAACTGAGCGATGGCAATTTCTTATTACCGAAAGAGGAGATTATCATGCATCTGCAAACGGTTTGTAGTTTCAGAATTAAATGTTAAAGGGATTAGCTTTTCATGCAAAGATTTGGGTGCCAATCATGCAGTTTCATAAGGACATTGACGACTTTTTGAGCGATACACAGCGGAGCGAGTCTTACGCGTATCGATCGATGCTGTCGGACAAGTTACAGCGCGTCCTGTTGTACTGTCGATGGGTCGATTCCGCCACGTATCAGGAGGTTACACGTCCTCATATGAAGCGCAACATTCCATTCCCATTGAATCTCTTTTTACCCAAAAAGATGCATTTGGACACAATGGCAAAGCTCCGTTCATATGGAATTTCAACAAAGGAACAGGCTTATATCATCGCTCGTGATTGCTATACAGCCCTCAATACAAAGTTGGAGAATGCAGGCACACCCTATTTCTTCGGAGACCAGCCAAGTGCACTGGATGTCGCAGCGTTTGGACATATTGTTGATGCACTTGGCAACTCGCAGCTCGCGGCGACTGTACAGCAGCATGCGCCACTGCTAATCACTCTAGCAGAACGTCTTCGGGACGCGTATTTCGGTGCGCCAGGCGAACAGCCCACGTCTCTCAGTGACGAGGCCATGTACTCGGAAAACGAAGTCAATTACTTTTCAAGTAGTTCGCTTAGTGGCACGTTTATGAAGAAAATCTCGACGCCAATGCAGGTAGCTTTTGTCCAACCTTATCGAAGCTTGAACTGGAGTCGTCGAGCCTTGGCATCCGAAGTTGCCGAGAAGAAACGAAAAGAAGAACAGGCTGTTGAAGACGACGGACAGGCAAAGGCGTTTGAAAAAGGACCTCGGAATGTAATCATTGGGGCCATTGCGGCTCTCGTCCTGTATGCTATGGCTGTGGTGCCTATAGTGGTGGAAATCGATGATGTAGAAGGGGAGAATGATGACGACGACGAAGGCGAAGGCGAATAGAAGCTGTTAGAGACCTGTATTGATGCTTATAATCTTCGGATAAAAGGGCTTCAGCGATGAACGCAAGACGTTGACAATAGGTAGGTAGTATATATCATCCATCCAATAACTTTAGCTTACACGGTGCCATATACAATAAAAAAGTGGAGCAACGGGTCACCTGCTCCTCGAGTCACTAAGTACATGCTGCTGTCACAAGTCGACGGTCTCATCTATCACCATGCCACACCATTAGCTTCGACACTTTTTTACGTATAAAGAGAAAGGTACCAGCGTACTAACCCCCCGAGATAATGTCGACAGACTGGTCAAGCAATTCGTCGTCAGTAGGATCAAGCGCCGAGAGCGAGACTTTCTCTAAAAGACCATCAAATCGTTGCTGATCGTCTAAGCTCGAGAGATCCTACATCCATTAAAAAAGTACAAGTAACGTGAGTTTCGCTCGACCAGATCGAAGAGAGTCGACAAGAAACTCCTCATTCGTACGCTCACGCTGCTGAATGAGACCATCGAGTCCACGGCACTTTTCCATCCCTTCTGCATAATCGCTTGTCGCGCTTGCCGCTCTTTATTCGCCTCGAGCTCTTTTGTCAGCAATGCTTGGCCGGGTGACGGAGCGGAGGAGAGCGACATGCCCTGCTTGTCTCGCTCCTGGAGCATTAATCGAAGTCGTTGTTGATGAAACAACTCATAGGCAGAGGCATGGCCTTCAGTCATAATCATTCGAGACCGCGGGGTCTGTGAAGAACCCCACTCTTCTCGTGGTGTGTTCAGGCCTTTTCCTCCCATACCAACCGCTGCAGCCGAAGAAGGAGGGAGACCAGCACTCAAGACACCGCTTCCATTGACTCCACCACTCGGATTACTATTGCTACTTCCCCCAAACCCATTACAAGACGGGAGGAGGGTGTGCTGTGGAGAACCGGTCGCCATTCCTCGAGGATGAAGCGGTGCACCACTAAAACCTGGATGTAGATTCGAAGAGTGTTGCGACTGTTGCTGATAGGGGGCATTGGCCATGGCTAATGCCATCGACTGGGACGAAAACGATGGCGTCGAAGGTAACGGCTGCATGCATGGCAGAGGATCATACGAGTAGCAAACGCCAGTGTTAGCAGGTCAAACGCATTAGTTTACGGCACACGACTTACTGGCATCGACATGGACATTTGCATTGGCATCTGCAGTGGATTCGACGTCGCAAAATTTGTCGGCACGACGTAATTCGGCATGACGCCCATACCTTGCGGCAGCGTGTAGGTGGGTGAGTACTGGTACGACGGCGGCAATTGCTGGTGTGGAACGTGCAATGGCAACGTGTTCATATTGTACGTCCCCATTGCTCCATCCGGCATCGCATATACAGCAGGATGTTGTTGATTCACGGGAAGGATGGGATTGATCACTTGGTTTGGATTGCCAGGATACATTGCAGTGCTTGTATGCGCTGAAGAGTTGGACCGAAACCGCTGACTCATTTGAAAGTTGTGAATCGAGGCTGCCACCAGTTCATTGACATGCATGGGATTCGATCCACTCATGGCCGTAACCAAGTCTGGCCGAGATGTTGGAGCCAGCGCTTGCACACTTTTCACAAACACTGTGTCGGGCATATTGCTGCTCGTTGGTGTACATTCATTCGGTGCTCCTTTTTTCGGAATCACCATCTCAGTTTTCGCCGCCGGGTCCGGAGACGTGTCGGGACCTGCTGGTTGAGGGTTGGCTCGAGCAGGACTCGCCCGAAAAGATTTGGCTTTTGGTTGGTCGACATCTGCAGACGAAGACGAAGATGGAGGTATCGTACTTGCGGACAAGGTCGTTGCGGCAATCGACTGTTTCTCTTCTTTCGATGCTGCTCGTCGTCCCCGCATCAACGATTTCCATCGGATTTTTACGGCATCTTCGGTTCGACCCTGCACATTTCAAGTCAAGAGTTAACCAACCAAAATGGAAAGGATCCGCATCAACTCGACGAGGAGCAATCAAACCTTGAGTTGCTGTGCAATAATGGACCAGCGATTGCCCAATTTGGCTTGCATCTCTACAATAATCTTGTCTTCATCTTCAGTATACGATCTGTATGTATGGCATGGAAGGAAGGAACGAGGCATTACACACTTCATGAGCATGTGCTTTCCATTCAAATAGCCTTGCCGCGACAAAACAAACTAACCCTTTGTTAATGTTTGGATCCAGGTGATTACACCAGCGTTCCCTGCATTGCTTGGACCTACGCGCCAAAGAAGCAATTGTTTTGTTTCAGCAAGTTACCAATACATTGGTATTACTGCACTCACGTTCGCCCGGGAATGAGAGACGCCACTTGTCCCCAGTTTTTCTTTCCCTCTGCCACTAGTTCTCGCAGCTTGGCATCTTCTTCAGGTGTCCAATGTCCCTTTACGCACATTATTGTTAGCAATTCAAGACAATGTAATATTCCTTTAGCAAATAAACCTTTTGCACACCTTAATCAAGCCTGGCTTCAGCACTTTTGTCCATCGCTGTAAACACTGCGTGTGATTTCGTCCTGGCACTTGGTCGGCAATGGCCTTCCAATTGCGTTCGCCGCTTCGTTCGACCGCTAAGCGCAGTGATTCGTCCTCATGTTTCGACCATCGTCTTGGATTCGACTTTTCCTTGGCTGGTGGTGCTTGTTTGACAGCATTCAGGATCAAATGCGCACGGGGGACGCCCATGCCACTTCCTCTTCGATCTTTCACCATCAATTTCGCCGGTTGCGCTTGCGATCGTTGCGGTGGTGGTAGTGGTACATCTTGCAACGAGCTATTGTGCGACGGAGAAGCTGTCGAGTCTTCCTCTGTACCGCTACTCCCTTTCAATGGCGAGTGAGAGGAATCCATGGATGACTTGCGTACTTGTTTATGTCGTTGGGAGGCTGGAGCTGGTAGCATTTTCTTTAAACTGTCGGTACGGCCACGTTTCTTTGGACTCTTTGTAGGCAACTTGGCATTGGCCATCTCGTCGTCATCTTCCATCTCGTCTAGCGCGTCGTCACTCATAGATTCATCGGCCCCATAATGAGACATTGTACTATTCAAAGTCGAGATGGATGTCTGATCAAGAGCTTTTCCGAGCTCCGTTAGCTTCGCGGAGCTTACAGGCGAACCTTCTACGGTCGCCATCTCTTCCGTCTCTTCGCACGCGCCTTCGCCAGAATGTTGGTCTTTTTTGTTACCTTTGGGGAGCGCCAGACGTATGTGCTGAAGGAAGGAGTTTACTGCAATGGGATCGCGCTGCGACGCACTCACCAATAATTGCTGCTGTTTCCACCACTTCCAGCCCTTGCTGCTACTTCAGCTTTCGATTCTCTCGATGATCGATATGAGTGAGAGCGAAAGGGGGCGCGAACGACGATGAAATTATGGTGACGCACATAAACTTGTATTTTTACCCGATGTACCGGTACCTTACTTAAATAGACGACAGCGACGGTGTCGACTTTATCAAGGTAAACGAACTTAGGAGCCGCGCTGCTTCGCGACAACCAGCGTCGGGATCGTGGGTCTGTACTTCACGTAGCCATGGCGGGATGTGGGCCATAGCTTCACCTGCCTCTTGCCATAATAGTGCTGGTGGTACAACCAGCACGATACGACTTAGACTGAAAAGCACTTGACGTCGAACTTCGGCATTCTTGTTCACGCGCTCGCGCCAGGCAAATTCTAACAGACACTTTGCCATTGCCAGCGTCTGCGGTCCATTTCCACTGCACTCTACAAAAACCGCAAGGGCGTGTAGCAAATGTGCCAAAACCGTTTGCTCGACGTCACTGCGAGACTTTTCACTTCCCGAGTGGTTTCGCATGTACTCGACGTACCCGAACAGCAGCGGCGAGAAAAACTCTAACGCATACGGCGTGAAAGCGTTTCTCTTTGGTGGAACGAGTGGGTTGCGTCGGTACCCCCAACGTCGCGTTTTCAGCTCTTGCATCGTATGCGTCGCTAAATCGTTTTCCGTATGTGCTGGGAGCAATGGCTTGGGCTCTTGTGGAAGACGCTGGGAAGGACCTCCTCGATCCGATAACTCCTGCGCCGCCAATGCCATCGCTTGTAGAACGTCAATACGGTTCTGAAGCAACTGTTCACGCTCGAGTGCTTGGCTGCACAAGAACGACAGCGTTGTAGACGGCGCAAGAGCACATGTCGAGGCGAGAGCTTGGGCGCGTAACTTTGTGAAATTTGGTGTGGTATACTTATCTTCGAGTCGAAGCAGTGCCCTGACGAGGTCGCGGGCTTTGTCGTTCAGATCCCGAGGCCGACGACGAAGCAACGTCTCGACTTCGTTCAGAGCTCTTTCGGTTTTCGCACGGTCATCCTCTACAAGAAGACCAGCAATCACGTCCTTTAGATAAACCGGTCGTACAGTTTTCAAGTCTTCCTCGTCATCGTGCAAGTCATACGCCTCCAGACTCATGTCAGACTCGGACTCTGCCTCATCAAAGCTTGATTCGGACTCGTCATCACTGTTTAAGGCATTGTCTTCATTGTCGTCACTAAGCACCAACTCGTCCGGGTCCAATGTGAAAAACGGCTTAGCTGAGTGCTTTTTCGAATGCTTTCGTCTGCTTCCTTCCTCTTTCATGCGACTCGTGTCGGGTTCATTAAGTTCTTTATGGGCGGAATCGGGATGTAGGTAACTGTCTTTCTCGATCTCGTCGGGAGCTACAGGACACCCATAGATGGCCAACGGATCTTCATCTTCTAGGCCAAAATCCAGTGGCTTGTCAGTTGCAATTACGAGCGATAGACTCTCCCCTACACGCATGCCGAGCTTTCGTACACGCTCTCCAGAATGACTCATGTGATCTTGGACTCCTTTGCATAGCTTCGCAGTCCAGTCTTGCTGCATAAATGCAGCGCCTCCACTAACCTCTGTAAGTTTTTGCAGACTATAGCGAAGAAAAAAACACACCGAGGCGTTCACACTATACTCGGTGTTGACTGCAAACTCACTTTGGCTCCACTGCGCGAGCACCACGTCAAACACAGCAACGAGCGGGGACGCGCGTGAATCACGACCACATTGCGCCAATACGTCTACAAGCACTCGCCAGAAGTAAAAGTCGCCCACTGGTTTTCGAAGTAACAATTTGTGCGCGACGACATACTGGAAGTGCGTATTGGCACACAGCGTGGAGGGAATCAAAGCTAATAGCCTGTACTTTGGGTGAGCTAGTACGTGTTGTAGGGTACCTGAAAAGCACGGTACCGTTTCACTCGCAATTTGGATCAAAAGTTGCTCGTGACATGATTCAGGGAGGCTCTCAAACAAAATGCGATGCATCGTCGAGGGCGAGGAAGCACTGATAGAGCGCATCCAGCTCTGGACGAAAGCTTTGGCTTGACCGATGCGAGTCAGTTTGTCAGCAAACAAACGAAAAGTGCGTGAAGCACTGTCGCTTGTCTTTTTGTGCTGAAAGATAGCGTCAAATAAACCATTACAGAGCGATGGAAAGTATCGGCGAGGGCGAAAAAGTGCCGGTGTATCGTGCTGTCGGCGATTAAAAATGAGGTCTACATGTGATGTTTAAGAACCAAAACATTCTTAGACCTTCAATAAAAAATCAGAAAAACATATCGAAAAATACGTCGACGCTACATTACCTGGTAGGGATGAAAGCTGAGAAACAAGCACTTGTAGACTAATTATGTTCGTCTCTTTGCCTGTCCTTGGTTGCTAAAGATATAGCATCAGTTAGACTCTCATAGTTTTTAAATGTTAATGTTATTGAAGAAAACAAAGCACGCACCTGCTCTTGACCGAGCATTTCGGTCACGACGTCTTGTATCCCACCGTCAGCAACAGTTTTCTCCAGTAATTGAACGCATTGCGTGAGAGAAGCTTCTGTATCTTCCCTAGATTCTTCTGTTAATTCTGTGTTTATCTTTATCGCGGTGAGTGTCGACGCTAAAGCGCCAATTATTCGGCTAGAAGGAACAACTTTGCGGTCAAAAAAGACGTTAAACGCCTGCTCCCGGTCTTGCTCCGAAAAACAATTTTCCAAGTGAACGGCTACAAAGTTCAGTAAGAGCGCTGCTACTTCACGATAAAAAATTTCAAGGTACAAGACCTGCATAATTAGTCGGTAAACGCGTTGGGCCTATGATCGAGTACTGAAGATCGTTGTACTACCTTCCATGTCGATGGAAACAGCTCAGGGGTCAACAAGGGAGCGGCTAGTTCACGCAATTCATTCACTGCAACCGAGATATCGTAGTGTTTTGCCGCATCTTCAACGCCTCGTTTCCTAGTGCTAACGAATGATCGCAGCTCCTGTACATCGGCACTTGACATTGACTACCCTGTGTCCAATGTAGGAATTAATATTAAAACTAGGGAATATTTCAAAAGGTGACTCAGATCCATCAAAAGATGACACAAACGGTTTTAATTCATGCTCTTTTATTAGTGGTCCATCAGCATCCAATCAAATCGGATCAGCAGATGACGTGACCATCCCGTTAGCCCAAAAAACATTTGGCAGTTTTTATTCGCCACCAATGATTTCGTTATGGGAAAGTATTGACCCGAGGACCAATACGCCCTATCAAGTGTGTTGGAATTTGAAGGCATGAATGAAATTCCAGACAGCACATGTGAATTTTAGGTTATAAAGTACGATTCTGAACTTAATAACTTAAAAATAGGGAAACACTAAGGGCACCGTCAAAAATTGATTTGGGCACCCAATCAGACTTAGTCAAATAAACCGAACTTATTTCACGACATAAAAGGCTCTATTAAATTAATCCTGTAATGGCAAAACCTTGTACTTGACAACATGTGCGTTTGAAAGAAACGAGGACGCAGGTCTGTTAAAAATATTTCACCCAAATCAATGTTAACTAAGTCATCAATAATTCACCACTGTAATATGAAACGTCGCCCTATATAGTTACCCTAATACATGTATTTGTTGGGTTGTTAGGCATCATATTTGGGTACATACCCAAGACAGAAGGCTATTTCTGTCATGAAGACGCGTGCGTCCATTGCCCCATACCCGCCAAGCTTGTCGATCTCTACTTCGTTAAATGTTTGCACGCCATCACGACGCGTCTGATCCTGACAAAAACTAGTGAACATGAGGCGTCGTGGAGCGTGTTCGCCCTCTTGGTCTGGATACTCGTGGTCCCACTTTTGATAATTCTGTTGTGGTCGCAGCGGATGAGGCTTCGATGGTTTATGCATTGGTTGACTAGCACCTTTAACAATGGACACAAAAAACTTGCTGCTGCCATCGTCTTGCTGTTGCATTGCTAACTCCGACACGAGAGAATCAATCCAGGAATCAGCAGGCAGAATTGAGCCACCGGCTAAATTAA